>CAJQZJ010033427.1:3104007-3173730 GCA_907164525.1 Lophiomys imhausi
AGGCAATGTATGCCTTATAAGTAATAGGAACAAGGTCTTTCACCATCTCATCTAAGAATAGTCTTCCTCTTAGGCTTTGGTCATTGTGCTCAAATCACAGTGCCTTATTTTTATTTTTTGAAGGTCTAACTAATATTTGTTGGATTGATTGATAGTGATAATGTCCAAATTTGATAAATTACACTATCTTAAAACATATGCTAGTGCCGGGTATGGTGGCACACGCCTTTAATCCCACCACTCGGGAGGCAGAGTCAGGTGGATCTCTGTGAGTTCAAGAATTCAAGGCCAGCCTGGTCTACAAAGTGAGTCCAGGAGAGCCAGGGATACACAGAGAAACCCTGTCTTGAAAACAACAACAACAAAATGCTAAATTATTATATATTTTTAAAGACAAGGTCTGACATAGCCAGGCTGGCCTTGAACTCTTGATCTTACTGCCTCTACCTCCTAAGTGGAGATGTACTATCATATCTTGCTATGCCCTAGTCTAAAGCTAATATAATGATGCTATCTATTGATTGTTTACTTTATACTCATAATCATATTATGCTGTATAAGCTATTTAATTTCATTTTCATAGTGGCCTCATTAGATGCAGATGTTAGTAGTATCCCTGTGTTACAGATGAGGACACGAATTCAAAGTTATGTTTCTTGTCTAAGGTCAACATAGTTAGTACTTCTCCTCTAATTACTGTATGCCACTGGATCCTGAAGTGTTTGAGGAGGCACTGTAATTTCTAGCTAATGAGATGGAACTTGACAGTTGGTATTGAATTAGTATACTATCTTCAGTCTCTCATATATCACTATACTGATGATGTTTCCTTTGGATTATTTTATTGATTTTCAACTCAGTTTAATGGTTGGGAATGTTAACTGACTCTTTAGATAAGTCTTTTAGCAAAGCAGGTGTGTGAATTTTTCTGGTGATGGTTTTGATTTTCCAGGGATCGATCAGAATTAGACTTTTTTTTTTTTCTTGGAGATATTTAATGTATCAGCAATTCTTCAGCTTTGTTAAGAATTAGGCAGATTTTAAAAGGTGGAATGGATTTTCAGTAGTCAGTGTCTTTATAAAATCATAAATAACTTTTCCAATATAACTGTCTTTAATCAGTAGATAATTTCCAGATCTCTGACATGTAGAGTTTCAAGAATTATTTTTAAAATAACACTGTAAAAAAACAAAAGCCAGGTAGTATGTAAGTGCTTTATTCTTAGGGCAGTATTTCCTTAACCGTGATCACTGTTGAAACAGTGTTTGCCTCCACTAGATCTTTGCCTCTTGGTCTTCTAACAGAATACTTCAGAAAGGAGCTATGATTTATAAGATTTTCCTGAGGCTCACAGTGTAAATCTCAGTTATGGTCTTTGATAAAATTAAGACTCAAAGCCAGTGTTCTGTAAGTTGAAATTAACATCTAATATTATAATTACATATTAAGTGAAAGCAAGAATTTTTAATATGCTAAATTAATTCTTGATTTAGGAGTTGACTTTACCTGACCAGCTTTACTAAAACCATTAGCAACATTCTCCTTTCAGAGAAACAGCTCTAAGTAAAATTAAATATGTCTGAATGCTTTGTTTGTAAGTATTTCCTGTTGTTATTGTCTTTTGGCTTTGGATTTTTTTTTTTTTAACACAGTAAGGAAAAGTATGTGAAGCATGGACCTTCTAAGGCATCTGTGAGACATTCTCCTCCCTCAGTGTGGAGATGAGTCTCATTTGTCTAGAAGGACAGTGCTATTTCCCTTAACCCCTGATCCTGAGAGTAGGTAACCTTTGTTCTTCCCCAACTAATTTGCTACATTGCCAGCATGTGCCAGGCTCTTAATGATGGGTTGTCTTGCTTTCTCCTCTAATGTTGCCTCCAGCACCCTGCCAAGGACAATTGCTTGTAGTTCACTTGAGCAACTTCCTTTGTTCACCCAGTATTTTTATTTTGCTGAGTCCTTCATATAATGTCTCATTTGCAAGCTCACCTTCTAATGCTTTCTTTGACTGTCCTTATTGTCATTTTTATTTCATTTTATTTTAAATTTACAAATAATCATGTATGTGTGTTTATGGGATACATTGTGTTTTAAGAATGTTTATGGGATATATTGTGTTGTCTTGATTTGTATATACACTATAGAAAGAGTCAAGCAAGTTAATGTCTCTGTCACCTCACTCATTTATCACCTTTTCTGGCGTCAACTTAAAATTCTAGTGATTTTATATTACATAAGAGCTTATGTAACTGTGGTCACCCTGCTGTGCAGTAGATCTCTGATCCTGTTCCTCAGGTGAAACCGAAACTTTGTTGCTTTGACCAACATCTTCCTTTCTGACCTTCCCTCCCTCTTCCGGTCTGTGGTAACCACTCTTCTTACTGTATTTATGTGAAATTTACCTTTTAAGATCCTATCAAAAGGTGAAATCATAGAGTATCATTCTGTGTTTGACTTCTTTTCCTAAGCATAGTGTCTTAGTTTCTTCTCTATTGCTGTGAAGAGACATGATGACCGAGGCAGCTTACAAAAGAAAACATTTAATTGAGGCTTACAGTTTCAGAGGGTGAGTTCGTGACCATCATGGTGGGGAGCATGGTGGCAGGCAGGCAAGCATGGCTCTGGAGAAGGAGCTGAGAGCTCACATGTTGAGACAACAGCCACAGTGAGAAAGAGAGAGAGCTATCTAGAATGATGTGGGCTTTTGAAATCTCAAAGCCCACTCCCAGTGACACACCTTCTTCAACAAGGCCACACCTCCTAATCCTTCCCAGCCAATTCCACTATTTGGCACCCAAACATTCAAATATATTAGACAATTTGGGCCATCCTCATTAAAACCACCATACATGGTTCTCTCTTGTTCCACCTGTGTTGTCACAGATAATAGAATCTTCTTAGTGTATTGCATTGTATATGTCATGTTTTCTTCATCCATCGATTCATTGATAGACACTGGTTGCTTCCATATCGAGACTACTGAAATAATGCAGATAAAAACATGGAGTGCAAATATTAACAACATGCAAAGGCTCCTTTTCCTCCATGTTCATCTGTAATAGGTGGCTTTTAATTTGTTTTATATACACTATTTTACTGTTTTTAAACCTATACCTCCCTTCCAACCCTTATTCCTTCCAGTCTTCCAACTCTAGGTAGGAAAGAAGGTTAGAGGGGAAAGGGATGTAGGTCTCTGAGCTACTTCCTGCTGAATAGGGTTGTCAGGTGCTTTGGGGAAATACCACAATATCAGTCATCAGGATATCCAGCAGTGCAGCAAATCAGCAACAGCCTACACAGCAGCAGAACAAACCAGCAACTGCACGGGGGAACGGCAGCAACAGCAAGGAAAGCAGCAATCTCTTCCTTCTTCTGAGTGCCCTCCTTCCCATCCCTCTCTGGGCTCTGGCATATATATTCTTCTCCAGAGTCTTCAGAAATAAACTTTCTGTAGCTGGCTAAACCACACCCCTGCTAGAGCACAAGAGACAATTATAGTTAACAGATGTGGACAACCCCCATATCCCACACCTGGGATTATAACAAAAACATTCACGTAACATAACTGTTTTTTTTTTTAATAAACAAAACTCTGACCACATTCACTAGCACTTGATAGCATACACCTTCTTGATAACTGGTCTAGTAGGCAAGATGGAATCTTATTGTGGCTTTAATTCTCAAAGAATTCTAAATTTTTCTCATGTAACTGTGGACCATCCTCCCACCCTCTGAGAAATGTCTGTTCAGAACTTTTTCCATTTTAAAATCAGAGTATTTGTTTTCTTACCATTGAGTTTTTTGATTTCCTTATGCATTTCTTTACTTGGGTAGCTGACTTCTGGCTTCTGACTACTCTTGTATAAAATACTGGGTCAGAGCAGTGGTAAGCCAAATATCTTTTTGTACTGCCCAGGGATTTTAGGAAACATTTCCATTGTTTAATAATTGCAAAAGATATGATTTTGCTTTTTATAAATGGTGCAATTTTTAAGGTAAACTTCACTTCAAAAATGTGGCTAATGGAATTTAAATAAGGTAACAATCCATTTTTTAAAAAATATACATGACAGTTACCAATTGAAATAATTGGAAAAAACGGGTACATAGTATCATATTATCCAAATACATGTGTATCTTCAGTTACCTCAAAAAGTTAAAGTAATATTCTGATCTTGATTTAAAAGTATATGATTGAGCCCTCAAAAAAAAAGAAAACTTACATCATTTTTCTTATTTTTCCACTTCTATTTTCTTTAGAAGTAATGTGTTTCTATGTAATCATATTATCATAGTTCTCTACAACAAAAATATGTACCTAAGTTGGACTTTTTAATATTGTGTTTTCTGTGACATCAGTGTTTTAAATAGTTTTTTATTTGAGCTACCTTTTTGTGTAGTGAATACTCAATAAAATACACTGGATACTTCAGGAAAGCTTTGTGTGGTTGATGCCAAAGCAGTGTGTTTTTTAGCTCTCATTGTAATAACCTTCACTCCACATCAGTTATTTAGATTGTCTTTTAAGATAGATGGACTCTGATGGGTTTTGATTTTTTTTTAATGAGTAGATGGTAAGGTCTTGAACATAATAAAACATATTAATAGCTGGATGGTGGTGGTGGTGCACGCCTTTAATCCCAGCACTCAGAAGGCAGAGGCAGGCGGATCTGAGTTTAAGGCCAGCCGGGTCCACAGAGTGAGTTTCAGAATGGCCAGGGATACACAGAAACCTTGTCTCAAAAAGCAAAATGAAACAAAAACTTTCAATTTAATTTGGGTATATAAAAACATTTTTTTCCTGGGGGTGGTACCACACTGCTTTTAATCCCAGCACTCGGGAGGCAGAGTCAGGCGGATCTCTGTGAGTTCGAGGGCAGCCTGGTCTCAGCAGTCCAGGACAGTCCAGGGCTTGTTACACAGAGAAACCCTGTCTCAAAAAACAAAAAATAAAACGAAAACAACAACAAAAAAAACATTCTTTTATACCTGTCCATAAAGTTCAGTCCACATATTAGAGACTTTCATTTTCATATTCTAAATTACCTATTGCCATTTTATGAGTCACAAAACCAGAAAAGTGCATTACAGGGATAATTTTATGTAATATTTTTGAAGTTTTATTTATTTATTTTTACTAGACAATTAAGCAAACTTTTATTGAAGATTACATTGTGGTACAGAAATATATCTCAACTGTTTTAAATTCCAACAAGAGAGAAACTCTGGCACCAAAACACACTAGGATCACTATTCTGTCTACAGTTTGTTTTTTAGGCTTTGTTCCACACAAAGCTGTGCAAATTTTCACATTAGAATTCTTAATTCTGTAAATTGGGGGATCAGACCTCAAGCCAAATCTACTGGGTTACAGAAATCCAGCTTAAATAAGCACTGGTCCTCCAATAGCAGTTCAAAACATTGGGTGCTGTGCTCATTACAGAATCAAGGCTGATAAAAGCTGACCGAAGCCTTCAATCAACAGCATGTGTAAAGTAAAAATCCAGACAGTGTTCCAACAACTTCATTTCGAACCAAGTAGATTCTATGTTTAGAAATGCTAAAAAAGTGTTTCATTATAAATACAGAAGGAACAAAACATCACTGCATCAGGCCAGAAACTACCAAGATAACAGTATGAAGGCAATAAATAGGAAATTTAGTCCATTTTCTCTTCTGTTTAAATCCCAGTATTTGCAAATGCCACTAACATGCCAATTCTTGAAAGCCTGTATTTCTAGTTCCATTAAATATTTTCAGATCATTGTGCTGTTTTATCTGTTCATACATTCACTAGCTGGCTGAATAGCCTGAGTAGTCCTCACTCTGGTCAGCCATACATTTGATCATGTGAACACCATGGTGAAAGGAAGACTAACAAAGGAACATGCGAAATCAGAGCCGCTCACACACATCACAAAACAAAACAGATTCTCTTTAAATCAAAGTTTCCTTTAGTAGAAATTAATGGCAGAAAGTAAAAGGCACTTATGGAGGTCAAAATGTTTAGCACTAAATTTCTGCTTTGACTTAGTGGACATTCCTATCACTACTTAGTAAGTTAGGGAAGGCATAGTAAGATACTCCATTAAAGCTATTAAAGTTCACTGTACAGCCTATTGTTTTCATGGGGTTTTTTGTTTTGTTTTGTTTTGTTTTATTTTATTTTTTGTTTCCTGAGAGAAGGTTTCTCTGTGTAGTCTTGACTGTCCTGGAACTCACTCTGTACACCATGCTGGCCTCTTACTCAGAGACCCACCAGCCTCTGCTGGAATTAAAGGTGTATACCACCCAGCCTGTCCATTTTTTGTTGTTGTTGTTTTGTTTTGTTTTAGTGGGTTCTCCCCCACTAATCAACCCTGGAGACTGAATCTTTTCATTTGATACATTCAGTTTTGTATCAAATTAAATACCATAAGGTAGTCACTTATCATCCATAGAAGCTCAAGCCAGTAAGGAGGCCACATTCTTATGTCTTATAAAAATATTAAACCAGGAACCATCCCTAAATTCTCCCACCTGGGGTGTAAGATTATTATGTAAGTCCACAGTGTAACAGTGTATTGCTTTATCAGGGGTAGGGGCAATTGAGGAAAGAGGGAAAGACACTGTGGTGAGAGAAATCAATCATAGGACTATAAATGCAGGAACAACTATTACAACAGTAGAAACAAAGCAAGTAACTGGAATTATATTCTTACAAGGACTCAACTTGTGAAAGAAAAACTTTAATTGCCATTGCATAAAATACTTGTATGATGTAAAAAAATTTGGTTTTGAATAACATTAGTAGAGAATATGCTCTAGAAAGTGGAGGTAACTGGACATAAGAACTGGCAGCAATAGCATAGTCACAGATGGTCAGCCGAGCCAGCATCTGATGAGGACGAAAGCCTGTCTGGGGGATTTGGGACGATGCCTGCAGAAATGTTACACTGCGCATAAACCAAACCGAATCATTTTCACGAGTGTCGTAAAGATTCCTACTCTCAAAGTTCTTTTCTGCATGCACTTCAATTCCACAGCAAGAGTGGCATAGAACACCTAAACACAGAAGGGAGCATTCACGCAAGATATCTAACTCCTCGGTATAACAATGCATACACTTCAAAATGATTACACTGTCATTCCACCTAGGGCTGTCTGCAGCGACAAGGTGGTGGAAAGCACAGCCCCCAGTACCAACATCTAGAAAGCAGCCGCCACCTCCTGTGCGTCTTCTCTTTCTGCATTTTTTCTTCTTTATTTTTCTTAATCAACTCTGCTGTTGTTGCTGTTTCTTAGCAAAACTGACAAAAACAAAATTGTAATCATTGAACTCAGCACTCTGGCAGTCAAGACGTTTAAAACCTTCAATCTTCTGGGGCGAAGAAAGCATTGTGGGACATTTAGAACTCTGATTTAGGAACAAGGTGCTCACAAATGTTCCTGGCTTGAAAACTTCCACACCCTTCCTGATCAGGTCGTCATAGGAGGCCTGACTTGGTTTCAAAGCTAACGTAAGAAAACTCTGGTTCTGGAGTGATGTGAATAGTCCAATATGTTCCATCCAATTTCTTTCCATTTGTCAAGTAGCCACAAGGATTGGACAGTGTGGCATCAATGACAGAACCTGGTATCAGGTCACGAATTCCACTCTCACGAGTGACATTCTTTGCATAACACCGTCTTTCGTGTAGAACTGATCCATAACTGCTGGGTCAAGCTCACTCATCAGAATTTCCAGGGTTTGATCTGGCTGATTAATTACTCGGTTCTCCGGGAAATCCAAAGTATCCAAGTACCAACAGTCAGAATTCATACAATACGCTGCTCCATTTGGGGAAATTGCATTAAGAAACTCGATCTCTTCCTGGAAATTCCGGTGTGGGTACCCTTGGTAAGAAGGCTTCATGAAATTCTTACGAGAATAAAAGAAGCTTTTTTTTTTTTTTACTTTATTTTTTATTTCTTCAAGTTACATCTCAATCGCAATCCCCTCCCTCCTCTCCCCTCCAGTCCCATCCTCCCACTCTCTTCCGCCTCAACCCACCCAACCTCTTCCTTTTTTTTTTAAGTTTAAGGTATATCTTTTCGCCCCAACAGCTCCCCCTTTCAGTCCAACAAATGGCTCTTTCTCTTATAATAATAAATATAATACAAAACAACAGAGGTAATTAGGCCACAGTTATGAGGGTTATATGGCTTAGCATACATTCCCAATGTCCAGTCCATATGTATTTGGCATCTGACTTTAACATTCCACTATCTAACCATCTCCATGAGTTTAAAGTTCTCCCATGCTCATGGATAGGTAGGATCAACATAATAAAAATGTCTATCCTACCAAAAGCAATATATAGATTCAATGCAATTCCTATCAAATACCAACACAAAAGATGCTTTGAATTGAGTCAAACCCACTGTAATCCCTAGCAAGCTTCAACAGGGGAACCAATGCTTTCAGTAAGAGGGTGGTACCACATGTCTTCAAATTGAAACATGCTACTCTCACTGAATACATAAGCTTCCTGCTTGTCAGTCTTTGTCATACTTATCATTGAGCGCTGCACATCCTTCAAAAGGACATCCCACTCATATCTTGGGATGGTATGAAGACCCCCCAGATCCCTGGCTTGTGTTGGACCGCTGTCTGGAAAGCCAGACCTCCAGCAGTTTCTGGATCCCTTCGAAAAAATGTGCAGCTTCCATCACCAAAATCAACTAAATTAAATCTCTCAGCAACGCTGTGGATTGTTCCAGCTGTGTTACTAAAGTTCAGGTTCTTTTTTTTTTTTTGCTATAATTTTATATTAATTTTTTTAAAGACTAATAAAATTTCTCGGCTGCTTTTTGAGCGAAAGTTGAATGTGAGTCTGTTGGAAATAGAGGCAGATGCATACAGTTCAGTCTCTTGTAGTCTGCTGCTTTCCCATTAGAGAGAGTTGAGCAAGTGCTAGCTAATGTCTCCAGCCATACTGTGTAAGCTGGTTTTATTTTTATCTTATATGTTTATAAATGTTTGCTTGAATGTGTCTGTGTACCACATGCATGCAGTGCCCACAGAGACCAGAAGAGGGCTTTGAGTCCCCTGGGACTGGTGTCAGAGATAGTTGTGAACCACCATGGATTGCTGGGAATTGAACCCCAGTCTGCTGGAAGAGCAGCCAGTGTTTTTAACCATTGAAACATCTCTCCAGCCCCAGTTTTTATATTTCAGAGAGCTCATAGGCCTCATACTAAAAGTGTCTGCTATAAATTCTGGAATGGATTGCCTAGTAGAAGCATATGACGTAATAGAAAATGTGCTGTATATACAATCCGCTGGTCTGAGTGAATTCTATCTTTAAATGTTTTTAGCTGTGTGTGTGGGGGGGGTACAGTAGGATGTGCATATGAGTGCAGGAGCCACAGAGCCCGGATGCATCCGATTCCCCCTGGAACTGGAGCTACAGGTGGTTGTGGGCTGCTCTGTGTAGTGAACTTGTGTCTTCTGCAAGAGCAAACAAGTAAGCACTCTTAACTGCTGAGCCCCATGGCTTTGTTGTTTGTTTGTTTGTTTGTTTTTACACTTAATAAATGTGGTATCATTTGCAAAGTTATTTAACCTTTCTTTGCCTGGGAAGTGAGATTATTAAAGACTGGTGAGGTGGGTCAGAGGAGAAAGTGCTGGCTTCACAAGCATGAAGACTGGATTTCAGCTTCCATGGCCTAGGGCAGGTGTGGCCTTAATCCCAGAACTCGAGAGGCAGAGACGGGAACCCTGGGACAAGCTGGCCAGCCAGAGTATAGAATTGGTGAACTCTGGGCTCAGCAAGTGACCCTGCCTCATGTAAATAAGAGAGTAATCAAGAAATTCACATATGCACACCCACCTTTACACACAGGTGTGCCCACACACT
Organism: Lophiomys imhausi; assembly: GCA_907164525.1. Taxonomy (NCBI): domain Eukaryota; kingdom Metazoa; phylum Chordata; class Mammalia; order Rodentia; family Muridae; genus Lophiomys; species Lophiomys imhausi. The sequence continues at coordinate 3,113,890 of CAJQZJ010033427.1, forward strand.
GAACATACTTCTATGAATGAGTGCATATCACACATCCTTACAGCCAAAAAAAAAGAGAGAGATTCTCATGCAATACATCTATAATAACATTTCCCTCAGTTTGTTCCCTCCAAGTCACCATGTGCTCTATTGAAATGCCCTGAGATGCCCGAGTCTCAGGACTGTGCTATCAGTATATGAACATGGCCGGGACAGGGCAGAGAAAACCCACTGTGAGGTGTGATGTGCTCTGCTGTGAAACTTGCAGGGTAGCTGAAGTCTTTCCTGTGAGGACCACAGTTGCTCTGGTCTTTTTAGGCCCTGGATATGTTATGTCTACAGGGAATCTATTGCTCTTCCTGTCACTTTAAACCCATTAAAGTCTATGTCATCAGCAAACAAGTTATGTTAAGAACATGTAACCTTTGTGTTTACATGTCCTACATCCAGTAAGACTAACAGCTTTTTTTTTTTTACTCAGGGAAGAAGATAAAAACATATTTGATTACTGCAGGGAAAACAACATTGACCATATAACCAAAGCCATCAAATCGAAAAATGTGGAAGTGAATATAAAAGATGAAGAGGTATGGAACAAGCACTGTTATTTTGATTTCTGGCGAATGGATGTTTTCTTGTTAGCTTAGTTTTTCTTCTGCTTTTATTGTTTCACTCCATTGTCATTTTCTAACTCGTATGCCTCTCAGCTACAACTCCAAGTAGAGTATGGCTGAGAGCACCTAAGAGGGCACGTCCTGTGTACAGAGACTGATCTAAATCCAGTGCATAGTTATCCACGTTGTAAAAGTGAGGAGCTAAAACTTGCCAGAGCCAAATAGCTTCCATTTGTCTGTAATAAAAGGAGAAGAGACCATCAGCATGGTAAGTGAAATCTATAGTAACAGCTTATAAGTAATGTCTTCTGTCATCCTGTACATATGTATATTGGTATGTTGACTTTTGTATAGAAATATATTTCTGGAAATCTGGCAGAGTTTTGATAACTCTAGTAATTTAAATGCTGGCTCACTAATACTAAGTTATTTTGTAGAATATATTATTTTGCAACTTATTTTGTGTATAAAACTGCTACATACTGAACAGTTGAATTATAGCTAACGAAGAAGTAAGAGTTGCTAGTTAACTTTTAATGACTTCTTGTTGTTTTACGAGTCTGTAGAAGAACATGGAGAAGATTGCAGGGGCCCTGGAGGTGTGCTGTGCTCAGCAGGGTAGTGCTTATCCAGCATGCAGGCCCCGGATTCCACCCTTGGCACCAAAAAAAAAAACAATAAAAAGGGAGACTCTACTATGAAATGGCTAAAACACAGCAGTTGTTGGGAAGAAACGCAGTGTTCACAGGCGATCTGCCGAGTATACAGATAATAATTTGTGTGTGGTTAAGAGCTCTGTATACAGGGTAGACTGATAACTTTTCACCTTTAGGAAACATCTTCCCTCTGCTATGTTGTCAGTGTTTTCTGGAATTGAAAGTGTAAATTCTATTCTACAAATACTAGAATACATTGGCTTCTAGCTCACTTGAGGCAGAACTTTGAATTGCTTCTTTTGTAATTTATATAATGCTAAACAATATACATTTGACTTCTTGATTATTGAGTTCCTTCTGCTTTTGTATTTGTGTTGGCCTGTTTTAATCATCTTTCTCTCTATTTTTCTCTGCCTCTTAATATAGTTATGACATAACTTTAAATTTCAACTTTCTGGTTGAGTGTTTTAAGTTGGTGCTTATGATGTTTTTGTTTTGTTTTTTTTTTTTTTTGGTTTTTCGAGACAGGGTTTCTCTGTGTAGCCCTGGCTGTCCTGGACTCACTTTGTAGACCAGGCTGGCCTCGAACTCGCAAAGATCCGCCTGCCTCTGCCTCCCAAGTGCTGGGATTAAAGGCGTGCGCCACCACCGCCCGGCTTGGTGCTTATGATGTTAAACTATGGAAATACTGCTCTTTGTGGAGCTATGGACTGTACTATGTATATCAATCAGCTTTTGCTGCAGTAACAAAGAGCTCCCAAAGTTTAGTAGCTTATAATTTCTTGTTTACATCACTTTATTGTCATGGGTGATAACGTTTCACATACTCTGATATTCTTTTACTTTGTTTCCCATTTGTGTTTATCTTTCTAATATTTCAGAAGGGCTTGGGATTAGTTGAGTCCTCTTGATAGGTTCTACTAGCTTTGTTTGGGCACAGTTCCTCTTGATTTTATGTGGCTTTTCTTTCAAAGGTAAATGATCAATGAACTAAATATTCTGGTGTAAGAAATAAAGCTAGGAATAGCCAGGTGTTGCTCTCCACACACTCACCAAGTTCATTAACTTTTTTTATTAGAAGTGTTATATATCACACCAACCTACATTCCTTTGGCCAAAACAAGTCACAAGACCAAAGCTGTTTTAGTGGGATGTTCATTCTGATTTCGAACAAGCAAGGCAAGGGTGGAAAAGAATCAATGATTATATAACTGTGCATAATAATACCTACTTACTATGGAACAGCAGTTTGACTTTTTAAAGTCAGGATTACTTATGCATTTTTGATGCCTTAATTTTCTCTGTTTTTTTTAATGTTTATTTATTACTTCAGGTTACATCTCCATCACAGTGCCCTCTTTCCACCCCTCCCAGGCCCACCCTCCTACCCTCTACCCCCTCTCCCTTCTATCCTACTCCTCTGAAGTGGAGTGTCCCTACATAACAGTCCCCTGCCCCAGTTCAGCAGTCATATGAGGGCCAAGAGCCTCCTCATACACTGGGGGCCTACAAGGCAGCACCACTGGGGCAAAGTGTCTCACTGACAGGTAACAAAGTCCGTGTTCCTGTTCCCTTTGGTTCATTGGTTGTAGTATAGGTATCCTGTACTATATGGCTAAAATCTGATTATAAATGAATAGAAGCCAGGTACATCCTTCTGAGTCTTGGTTAGCTCACTCAGGATGAGCTTCTCTAGTTCCATCCATTTGGCTGCAAATTGCATGATTTTGTTATTTTTGATGGCTGAGTAGTATTCCATTGTGTAGATGTACCATAGGTTTTTTATCCATTCTTCAGTTGAGGGACATCTGGGTTGTTTCCAGTTTCTAGCTATTACAAATACAGCTGCTGTGAACATAGATGAGGAAACTTCCTTGTGGTTTGGTGAGGAATCATTTGGATGTATACCCAGAAGTGGTGTGGCTGGGTCTTGAGGTAGAGTATTCCAAGTTTTCTAAGATATCACCAGACTGATTTCCATAGTGGTTGTACAAGTTTGCAAGAAAAGGTCTTCACCAACCCCACATCTGACAGAGGGCTAATATCCATAATTTACAAAGTACTGAAGAAATTAAATGCCAAGAAACCAAATAATCCAATCAAAAAGTGGGGAACAGAGCTAAACAGAGAATTCACAAAGGAGGAATCCCTAATGGCTGAGAAACACTTGAAGAAATGCTCAGCATCCTTAATCATCAGAGAAATGCAACTCAAGACGACCCTGAGATTCCATCTCACACCTGTCAGAATGTCTAAGATCAAAAACTCAAATGACAGCACATGCTGGCGAGGGTGTGGAGTTTTTTCTGTTTTTATCATGACTTCTTTCCTTGAGTTGCCCCAAAGAAATAATGAACTCCCCTCAGTGCACCCACACTCCCACTCACCAGGGGCTCGTCACCCATTTGTCTTAGGTCTGTGCCTTTCTGGGCGCTTCTTCCTTCCTCATCTCCAGTGTGTCCTCGTCGCTGGCTTCACCTGTCGTGTGGATGTTATCCTGAGCCTTTCCTTCTTACTATTTTGAAGTTTCTTTTCTCGCTTTGCCTGGCTCCATCTGTTTCCTGGATCCTGTGACTTTTTCTTTTATTGTTTACTTCCCTGGTTCCCTGGAGTATTCCTTCATTCCTTTCTCTTTTATTATTTACTACCCCATTTTTGTGAGTCCTTTCTTCTAGTAGCTTCCTTTAAAAAAAAAAGCATAAGTGGTTTGAGATCTCATTGAAATTCTATCAGAATTTTCTGCATACTCCCTGAATATTTAATGGATCAGTGGATGACTCGGTAGAGGTGGTAGTAGAAGCAGTGGTGAAGGCTAGACCACATGGACTCAAGTCTTGGTTCTGTCACTGCCAAGCTATATGATCTATGTTGAGTTTACTCAGCCTCAGTTTCCTGGTATGTAGATGGAGATAATAGCACTCGCCTCAGGATCTCGTTGAGTATTAGTGAGTTAATAAATATATCCGTGTAAATTGTGCCTAACACAGTAAGCACTGCATAATTTTCAGCTTGTTAGTTACTCTTGAATGAGAAGTGATAGTAAAATGAAGAAACTAACTTGTCAACATCCATTTTCCATCTGCATGCACCATATGACCCTGCTAGTCTTTTAACTAGCAGCGCTTTATGCAGCGCGTGTTAGAGATTGCAGTGCCCTGCTGCTTCTTACTCTACCCCACTCACAGGAGTCCTTTAAATTAGATTCGTCCTTACTTCACAAGCGAGCACTAGCTAGCATTCATGGATGTACATATGCTTTTCCAGTGCAGGCAGCTGCCAGGTAGGAATGGGGTCCAGCAGAGTGCTCTCTCTTCTGGACTCAGGAAGGATAAGCAAAGCAAGAGAAGCTACTCAGTTGCCCCTGCTTATCTTAAGGTTTGCAGCAACAGCCCTCCTTCTCTCTCTCCTTCCTTCTCTCCCTCTCTTCCTCCCTCCCTCTTTCCTCCCTCCCTCTTTCCTGTCTCACTCCCTCCCTCCCTTTCTCCCTCTTTCCTCCCCTCCCTCCTTACCTCCCTCCCTCTTTCCTTTTTCCTTCCCTTCCTCCTTTCCTTGTTCCTTCCCTCCTTCCTTCCCTCCCTCTCTTCCTTCCTAAATAGTTGTAAAGCGCATATCCAAGTGCGACCTCTGCAGAGATCACTGGATAGTTAGAGTAAGTGCCTAGAACAGAAACAACTTATACTAATAACATATTTTTGTTGATGAAACTGAGAGAACTTGGAAGCTGTTCTTCACCACTGAGTGTGTGGTGCGCGTTGCTGCTCAGCCCTTCCACTTTGTTACCCATGCAGCTGCTGTTACTGCAGCGTGCCAGAACGCCGGTTGCATGAAGGGGTGAAGTGCTTACACATTCATAGACTGAGACGGCAGGAATTCAGTTGGGTCCTCTCGGCGCTCCAAGCAACCCCTGCCTTCTCAACCATGACAGCACAGGCTGAGCTTTGAATACTGAGCTTTGAATACTTATGATGAGCCCTTATTATCAGTCAGGGTTTGTATGAATTAACTTAGGAACATGGGGGCTGGAGCGTAAAGTCAGAATCAAATTTGACATCCTAAGTGAAATAAATTGTAGCACTTCATGGTCTTAAAGCTCTGACAAGTGGAACCGTTTGGTGAGTCTCCATGATAGACTGAAGTATTGCCCTCAAGATTGTGCTTCTGCCGGGCGGTGGTGGCGCACGCCTTTAATCCCAGCACTTGGGAGGCAGAGGCAGGCGGATCTTTGTGAGTTCGAGGCCAGCCTGGTCTACAAAGCGAGTCCAGGACAGCCAGAGATATTCAGAGAAACCCTGTCTCGAAAAACCAAAAAAAAAAAAAAAAAAAGATTGTGCTTCTAAGTTGAGAAGAAAGCTCAGTGCTGAGAGGGCAGCCCATCATGTTTCTGATGTTTGAACTTAAGACATTTCTTTACAAATTATATAGGATTTCTGGAGATAACATTATCTTTATTATTTTTATTGGAAATGTTTGCCTAACAGGTTCAAACAATTTTAGTCTTGCCTTTATGGACCTAAAAATTATATTTATTACATGTAAAAGTTGCTATGAGGTGTATAAACTTAATTATAGTCATAAAGTGAAAAGGATGCATAATGTGAACTATCATGCATTAAAATGACACAATAAATTGTTATATTATTATAAATTTATTAATCATTTTACCCAAGATGCAGATGTTTAGACCTGGTTATCATAATGTAGGAACAAATATATGTGAAGTGACTTTTAAATGAACTGTGTTTATCTTGTACAGTGAAGTTATCTGAGTACATATAGGTCCATATTCATCCAAGTTGTAATTGCTAATTACCTAGTAAAGCCAGAAGCTATGTTTTCTTTCTTTCCTTATTTTTGTTTAATTTTGCTGTGTTGTTGAGGGCCTTAAGCATTAGGCTACACCTTCACCTCAAGGCTTATTTTTTTTCAAAGACTTTTTATCCTTTGAGAATTTCATACATGTATATAATGAAATAAGATTATATTCCACCACCATTTTGGTTTTTGGAGGCAGGGTTTCTCTGTGTGTCTCTGCATGTCCTGGGCTCATTTTGTAGGCCAGGCTAGCCTGGAACTCTCAGAGATCCTCCTGCTTCTGCCTCCCGAGTGCTGGGATTAAAGGTGTGTGCCACCACAGCTGGCAACATGGTCTTTTTAATTGACACAGTTAGGAGATAGTATTTTGCATAAGAGAAAGGGTCTTCGTTCTACTCGGGAAGTTTTTTCTATCAGGTGTTTCAAATCCCAAGTTTATAGGAACATGCTGTACTGGCTTTTACATTTAAATTACAACTTTTACTATAATTGTAATATCCACAGGTGTTTGGAACTTGACAATCTGAAGAAAATCTGAAGGGGCAAGTGTCCTACCAGTCCTCATTTTGTATGCTGGCTCAGGTTTTGTATTTGAGCCGTATTGCTACAGCTCTTCACACATGATAAGCATTCACAGTTATTCTAAGAAAATATCTTATTTTCCACAAAGATGTGCTTTTATTTTTATTTGTGTGTCTGTGAGTGCTCACGACGTGTGTAGTGATGTCCTTGGAGGCCAGCAAAGGCCATTACATCCTCTGGAGCTGGAGTTCTAGGCACTTGTGAGACAGACACCCAGAGAGGATACATGCTAGGAACCAAACTTGGGTCCTCTGGAAGAGCACAAGTACTAGTGACCTTTGCACTAGTTCTCAAGCTTCAAGAACGTATCTTTTAAGGGAAAAAGAAGGTGTAAATGATTTGTAAAGTATATTTATGATACAAGCAGATTATTGTGAAAATAGGCACAAATTATATAATCCTTGTATTCCATCTTATTTCTCAGTTGAGTTCCATAACTGAACTCTTAGTAATATTTACTGATGACATTCAAATAGTGTTTTAATTCTTCATAGTAATTTGAGTTTAGAACACAAACAGTAATGTGCTAACAAAGTAGAGGACGTTTTCTCAGTGCAGGTCTAACATAAGGCCTCAGTGTGCGCACACACAGGTCTTGATTTTCTGTCCTTTTCTACAAGCTGCAGCTTTAGTACAAGTCTTTCCTTTCTGACCTTTGAATCCATAATTGATATCATTAACTACTTTCTATATATCTTGATTCTTTTGAATATTTTGAAGGTCACCTTTCTGTTGACTTCCTCTCTTTCCCCTTGCTTTATTTTAAATCTGTGGCTCATAGCAAAATATAATGTACATTTTTGGCTCAAGAAACTGCTTGAAAACTATGATAAAACTGACAGTGTTGACCCAGCAGAAAAGTTAAGATTTAAATAGCCTTTGTACTGCAGCTAAGTTCATGCTTTTATTTAAGATTTGGAAAGGAAAGGAGGGGGAAAAAAACACATATAAAATACTAATTTGAAGGAACTTTTGTTTTTCACACTGAGAAATGCATTACTAACTCCCTAATTATTCATGTTTCCATACACACAATGGCATTTAAGAATCGTGATCTTAATTTTCATTAGCAAAGCTGCTACAGTCATACTTTACATCAGAAACTCATACTTAATACAGAATCAGATGATAGCAAAAGTAGGTTAAATCTTATAAACTTCGACATCTTATTTCTTAAATTGTAATGGACCACACCAGACACACTTTACTGTTGCTTCCTGTGTGCAGTCCCATGCAACCATCACCATCACCCATCCAAAACTTTTCATCTCCCGAAGCTGGAACTCTGTACACACGAAGTCCCCATTCTACCTTATTTTTTTAATTTAATAGATTATTAGTTTTAACAAACTTACTAAAAATTTAGTAATTAAAAATTTATTTAAAAGTTACAGAAAAGTTTTCACTTACTTTGTGGGATTCCTTATTAAGCCATAGTGGTATTCTTTCAGGGACAAACAGACAAGTATGCTATAGTTAAGAAACCTTTTTATGAAAGAGTTAGAAGTCTCAAGGTAATTCCAGGGGCTCTTCAATGACACTTCTTATTACTCAGTCCTTTTATCAATACACCTGTGAAGGAGACAGTGTTTGCAAAGCCACCTGTGTCCCAGCCTCATCGCCAGCCCATGGCCCCTCAGCCCGCCTGCAGCTGCTGCTTCTGGACAGTTTCTTGTGGTGTCTCTTGGGTTTCCTGCTGTCTGTAGTGTGGAAGTTACAGTTTACCCTGACCATATTCCTGTCAGTGGCCATATCTGACAACAGCCGGACCTCTCAGGACAACCCCATTCTTTGTAGCAGTACTCCACATGCCTTATGTCACAGGGTCACGTGTATTGTCTTCTTTTGGCTGCCTACTTGTTTATAGATTTTCCTCTGCTAATTATATGGTAATCTACCATAAATATGGCAAGGGAAGAACTCCCAAAACCTTATATATACCAGCTTTACTATGTTTTTTTAAATCCATAGTTTTTAATCTGTATAAACTGGGTACATATACTTTGTATCTGATCTCCAAATACCATAAGAATACTTATTTCATAATACAGTATCCACATTAATTTTGTGGTGTATAGAAGAAAAAAATCTCATTAAGAATTCTACATGGTTTAATACAATTACAGATCAAAGAAGCATTTAAAATATTAAGACCCATTCTCTGTTTTCTAGAAGGTATAAAAGTAATATCACTTAATAGGTTAGTTGCTACTATGCACTTCCAGAGCACTTTACAGTCATTCATCTGTCTAAGGGAGGACATGTTAACACCACTGGTTAATAGACGAGAATTTTTCTTCCCTGCATTTACTGTGTTGGAATTACAGAATTTACCCAGAGCTCTCCAAACAGTGCTTGTAGTGTTCTAAGGACCTAGCAAAGTCCTTTTTAATAATAACCCCCTCATCTCCTAGCTACTACCAAGATTTTTTCCAGTAGGGTTTTTAAACTAGAAAAGAAGACTTGTCATATTTTGTAGTATCAAGAAATATACTTAGCTCCAAGATTTGTAAAAGATTAAATTACTCATACAAAATTACAAAACAAATTTGAAAAAAGTTTTTGACAAATGTAGCTCAATTCATGTACCTAATTCATACTTTTCTTCTGAAGGAGCTCCTCGGGGATCTTGTACCTACAATAATTCAGGAGCTGCATTCTGTTGGCTTTACCCATGATGCTGTTAACAAAAAGGGAAGAAACCATGGTGTTTCTCTCCAGAATTTGTCATAACGCAGTGTGAGGCTGCATCTCTGTTTATTGCTCATGTTATTATTGGAAAATTATCTTAAATGAGGGCATGTTTTCAGAAACTTTATAATTTGAGGAAATAAAGGACACAGACACCTTTGTCCTGATCATTATTCATTTAATGCATCATGAAGGTGAAATTTCCCACAGCCTGCCTTGTGTAGTCTGTAAATATTTACTCCTACTCTTGTTTTTGAGCTTTTTAACATTGCATAAAATATTAATCATTAGGTGGTCTTGGATCTTTCTAGCACTTCTACAGAAAGTCATTGTCAGAGAATTTATTCTAATTCAAGGTTAATTAGTGTACCATTAAAATAATGTGTTACAAAATTAATTACATTATAGGTCAGAAAATGTATTAAAAAGCATAGTGCAAATGTCTACAAGTGCATCATCCTTCTTAAAACCGACCGTGTGCCATCTCTCTGGGAAATGCATCCAAAGGGGAAGTCACCCCTGAGGTCCAGTCACAGGTGTTTCCCTTAGAGTAAATTTTGGCACCACATGTGACAAATTTAAAATATAGCCCCCATTAACGGTGAAGTGTGTTGCTCATCTACTCTCTGGTTGGAACGGTGAAGGATTCATAGTTCAGCATTAGTTGATGAAGCATGATTGGGTCAGACCTAAGGAAAAATCAGGAGCTGGCTTGAGAAGTAGAAATTATCTATACATCTTGTGGTAAAAGCACATAGTGTTAAGTTTTCTTACTATGATATAGTTCTCATACTCCATGTAAGCATGCCACACACCTTAATTATGCAGTTACTCTTATTAATAGTTGAACTTGGTACCCACTCTCTAAGTACTTAAAATTAGAACTAAAAATGATAAGCTTTTATCTGAATCTTTTTTTTTTTTTTTTAGATGATCTCTTTGTGTAGTCCTATCTGTCCTGGAGCTCACTCTGTAGACCAAGCTGGCAGAGATCAGCCTGCCTCTACCTCCCTAGTGTGGGAACTACAGGTGTGCGCTACCACACAAGGCTAATGGCCCACATTTTCAAACTTTTGTTTCCCTCTTTTATAATTTTATGTGTGAAAAATCCTTTTAGGATTTTGTGTAAGAAAGCAGATACAGTATAAATAAAAGCCAATCAAGTAAGTAAAAACAATAAAAAGGAATCGGTAAGGAAGAAGTTTCCTAGCCATTTATTCAACTAGTGGAACTACATGTGTCAAGACAGTCTAAATGATTAAAAAAAAAAAAAAAAAAACAGTGTAGGCGGGTGTAGAGAAGCTGCCTTGGAGAGTGCATTTTAAGGTCACCTTTATCCCAACTTTTTTGTATTTAAATGTTTTCTACAGTGTGGAAAAGCATCTTATTCTTTATGAGTAGAGTTATACCATATATCACCCATCTATTCAAAAGAGCCCTGCAACTTTGAGGGGCACATTGTTGCGGGGGTGGGAAGTAGGCTTCATTTATAAGGTGCACCAAGATTTTCTGATAGTAAAAAAAAAGAAAGCACATTCATAATAACTGTGTGGACTGAAGAGACAGCTCAGCAGTGAGGTTATTCACTCTGCAAATATTCTTACTGCATCTTATGCATGTGTTTGTGCATGTGTGTGCACTTGCATGGGGATCAAAGAACAGCTTTCAGCACTCTTGCATCTTGTAGATACTGGAAATGGAACACAGGTCATCTTTGTGGGCTAAGCCATCTTACCAGCCCAACTCATATTACTGATTTTGTTGTTTATATTGTCATTTTCCATTATTCAGGTGAGGAAATTGATTAGACCAGAGAAGTTGCTGGGCTGTGTGTGATAGATCAGAAGTAGAATTCAGGGCTTCCCGTTGCTTGGCTGTTGCTTTCCTGTGTGTGTTTTATATCATCCTCAGAATGATTGATCCCCAGTTCTACATATCCCTCTTCCCGCCTTTCTTAGCATATGAGTTCCCTGTGGCCCCACACATAGATTCACCAGTTCCTTTGTTGTTTCCTACTTGCAGGGCAGAACTCTGCTCCACTGGGCGTGTGACCGAGGACATAAGGAACTGGTGTCAGTCTTGCTACAGTATGAAGCTGACATTAATTGTCAGGTAAGAATAAATTTAAAAGGAGCTTGCTTTTCTTTTTAATTAGGATTCATTAATTTTTATTATATATGTATGGGTGGTTTTCCTGTGTGTATGTCTATGCATCACATGTGTACAGTACCCACAGAGGCACTGGATCTTCTGAGTCGGAATTGCAGAGAGTTTTGAGTATTGGGATACCAACCCCTGTCCTCTGGAAGAGCAGTCAGTGCTGTTAACCACTGAGCCATCTTTCCAGCCCCTAAAAAGGAGCTTTAAGAAACAGGAAAAAAAAAACAAAGCTGAAATAAAATTCTTATAAGAAAACGTGTGAGATTAGATGTCTTAAGGCATATGTCACTAGAGTTGTTGTTGTCACCCAGTGGGAACCCCCAGCAGTTAGGCAGCTACTCTGCCTTCCTCCAGCCCCAGACCCTGCAGCCACTGGGCTATTCTTTGTCAATGGAATCATGAAGTAAGTGCTCTCCTGTTTTGTTTCTTTCACGTACATATTCTCAAGCTGTGTTTCTGGTGGAGCACACCACAGGATTTCGTTCATTTTTATGGCTGGATTACCAATATATGAGCATACAACATTTCTTTATCATCTATTGATGGACACCTGGCTTTTGACAGTTGTAATAATGTTAAAAGCATTTGTGCATTTTTTTCTATTTTTATGCTTATTTCTTTTTTTTTTTTTTTTTTGGGTTTTTCGAGACAGGGTTTCTCTGTGTAGCCCTGGCTGTTCTGGACTCACTTTGTAGACCAGGCTGGCCTCGAACTCACAAAGATCCGCCTGCCTCTGCCTCCCAAGTGCTGGGATTAAAGGCGTGCGCCACCAACGCCCGGCTTTTTATGCTTATTTTTGATATCTCCTCCCAGCTATTTTGGTTATCTACCTAAGAGTAGAATGCTGGAGTCTTATGGTAATTTTTTAGATTTGTCTTTATTTTATGTTTTATAAGTATACATGTATGTATGTATGTATGTATGTATGTATGTATGTATGTATGTATGTATATGTGCATCAAGTAATACTGAGACTGGTATTGCCCCCAAAGAACCCAACGACCCTAATCAGCAGGAAGTAGCTTAAAGAGAACTCTGTCCTTTTTTCCTTTAACCTTCTTTCTCTCCCACCTAGGATTGTGTGTGGCCCCCCAAATGTATGTGCGTGTGTGTATGTGTGTGTGTGTGTGTGTATACATACATGTACACCAAGTGTGTTCCGGGTGTCCTCAGAGGACATTAGATTCCCTAGAACTGGAGTTACTCACAGGTGTGAGCTACAGTGTGTGCACATTAAGAATGGAGCTCAGGTCCCCTTTAGGAGCAACAAATGTCCCTACCTGTTGAGCCATCCCTCCAGCCCCAATGTTATGGTAACTTAATATGTAATTTCTTCATATGTAACTTTTGTTTTGTTTGTTTTTTTCCAAGAGAAGGTTTCTCTGTGAACAGAGCCCTGGCTGTCCTGAACTCTCCTTGTAGACCAGGCTGGCCTTGAACTCACAGAGATCCTCCTGCCTCTGCTTCCTGAGTGCTTCAATTAAAGGCGTGCACCACCACACCCAGCTCACATGTAACTTTTGAGTCATCTCTAAATTGTTTTCTATAGGAGTTTTACCATTTTACACCCCTACCAGTGTTTGCAGCTTCAGCTTCACCCTAATGGATGTTAACTTTACCTCGTTGTGATATACTTTTGGTTTACTAATGACTAAACAGTTGCTGAGCCTTTTGGGGAGGTGGCAGTTTTTGAGACATGGTTTCTGTGTAGTCCTAGCTGCCCTGGAACTTGATCTGTGGACCAATCTGGCCTTGAACTCAGAGATCTCTCTGCCTCTGTCTCCAAAATGCTGGGATTAAAGGCGTGCACCACCACCACCCTACTCTTTTGGTATATTTTAAACTTTATATTTCAGTTTTATGAACCTTTTGTTCATCTCTTCTGCCTAATTTATTATTAGATTGATAATTTTAAAAGATTATGTAAGCATTTTATGTATCTTAACACGAAGTTTAATGTACACATGACATGCTAAAACTGTTCCTTGTGCTTTCTTCTGGAACTTACTCCTTTTCATGATTTCTTTGAGCCATGTAGAATTACCCTATGTCTTGTATATATGTTACTACAGAGTTTAATTGTTCTAATCATGTTTGCTTCTTCTGGCTTGCAGCGTCTTCCTCACCATAGTCTCCGGTCCTCATTTCAGTCCATTTCTGGGGCTTGTCCCTCATCCCATGACTGTTTTTCTCCATGTTCTTAAAGAGCATAGCTTGAAATGTTTGAACAGTGAGTAAGACAGGTTTCTTGACTGCTCATTCAGAAATGTTTCTATAATTTTGCTTCTCTTCTTGGAAATGTTTGAAGTTGTCTTTTTACCTTCACTAAGTCAAAGCGACCTACCGCAGGAACTCAGGGTGCATCCGTGTCTTCACATGATAAAGTAGCTCAAGGGCATTTTAAAGGAAAATGTTCCCACATTAGGCGTCGCCTGAGGTTTCTGCCAGTTCTGTTGTTGAGATGGTACAAAGTCAATAGTGCCAGCCCTGCCTTGTGTGGCTCTCTGGAGCACTGTGGATTGAACACTAGTGTTAGTGCAGCTGAGGTCCTATGTGGGTGTTTAGGATGACTTGCTTAGGACGGCGTGTTGCCTGGCACAGTGTTTCCCCTGCCCCCTGCATTCTCATGGCCATTTTATGTTGCTTTACCTTTGTTCTTGGCAATCATAATCTGATGTATCTAGCACCAGTTAATGGGAATGCTTTGGCTCCGTCAGACTGATAACATGCTTCTGAGTCAGAGGACTTGTGGAGTTTAGGCCTCAGAAGAACTTTCCCACTGTCGTTTCTCTTTTGGTTTTGTTATGGAAAGCACTTTTCAAATAGACAATGCAAATGTAATAAATGGAAGGAAAGGTTCATCTCCCTCATGACTCAATCTTTCTTAAACAATATTATTATTGACTGGCTTATTGGTTGCCAAAAAAGAAAATCAATTTTATTAGAACTATTGCTTGGCCATAGATCTTGGTACTAACAGCATAGGCTGCTGATGTTATTCTCAGCTGTCTGGAGTCTGGAATGCAGTAATGAGGGCTACGGCAGGCCTAGTCTGTCTGTTCCCGTCACTTTATTCATTGGTCTGTCTCATGAATTCCTTTACTGAACCGCAATGACTGGATTCTGTGGCACTGGTGACATTGAAACTAGTGTTTATTTCTAAGAAAGAACCTTTATGATTTCATCTGTTAGCTATGTGCTAACAGATGTTTTGTTTCTTCTGCTTAATTTTGACTTAGTTGCACTCTGGGCATTGGGTTATTGTCAATGTGGTGTTAGGAGAATGGTGCAAATGCTGTGTGAGTGTCTGCATGTGTGTGCAGATACACTTGTATGCACACTTCTTGAGTCACATTTTCAGTTCTTGAAACTACCCACAAACATGTGATCTGGATACTTCTGTTGCTGGAATAAAACGCTCCAAAGCCCCGCAGGTAGGAAAAGGTTTATTTTAGCTTGAACTTGGAGTCCCAGTTCATCACTGAGGGGAGTCAGGAATGGAACTCAAGCCGGGACTAGAACAGAGACCATGAAGGAACGCTGCTCACTCGCTCATGTCAACTAGCCTTCCTTTTTTTTTTTTCAAACAGGAAGTTTATTTAAACAACAAGATGCTTGACTTGAAGGGAAAACTATCTAGGATCATTTTGTTTAAGAGTAATGCACCCCTACTTAAAGACAGATTGCCCTACATGTAACAGCTACGTACAAAAAAAGTTATAAAATTGTCCTTGGTTATACAATGATAAATGAAAAACATTGAAATTCTCCAATTGAACAAGGTATACAAGGATTTTATGTTGTTGGGTTCTTTTGTTAAAACAATGAGCACAAAATAACTTCCTGGAATACAAACATAAGCTCTGGATGAGCATGCCACTAGTGGAGAAGGGAGTGTTTTCACAGAACCAGTACCTTCCCTCCACACCATCTCCATGTGATGATGTCAACCAAAACAGAACATTGGCCATTTAGTTTAAAAAAAAAAAGAACAATATGCTTGTGCACATACACCAGTTACTTTATGTACAATAAAGAAATGGGGACAGGGAAATGAAAGAATAGAGAAAGCTATACTGTAGTAGTCAGGATGTGGTGGAACCAAATTGTGGCTTTCCAATTCTGCCTCTTAATCTTAAACTGCACCACAGAACCATCCCGCCCCACCTTCAAGTTAATATGATCGTTGTTCTCAGTCTTGACTCCTTCCCTGGGTTCTCGTCAGCCATGGCAAGCACCGGAGTCTCCTCAGCTACAACTTCACAAAAGAGGCACCAGGTCCACACTGAAGGAGCACACCAGTAGCACCAGGAGCAGCCTCAAGTAGCTTTCTTATACAGCAAGGGCCACCTACCCAGGGATGGTCCCTCCGACAGTCGGCTGGGCCCTCCACATCCTGTCTTAGTCAAGACAATCTTTCACAGGTGTGACCACAGGCCAATGGTGGGGCAGTAAAGTTTCTCCTCTCTCTAGACATTGAGAACAAAAACTAACCAGGACAACATCAAAAGACATTTGGATGTCAAAGATTTATTGGTAGGTGTTCTCAGATTTGTTATAAAGTAGTATTAAGGCAATAAATGGGATGGGGACAGTATGAGATTCTGTGGAGTGTGAATAGTCACCTGTGTAATGGGTGTAACAGATCAAGAAAGAAACATTTTGCTTAGGTGAATAGAAGTGTTTAAGGACTTCTTAAAATGTATTTATTTGGGTTTTTGTTTGTTTGTTTGTTTGTTTGTTTGTTTGTGTCACAGTCTCAATGTAGTCCTGGCTGTCCTGGAACTCACTATGTAGAGTAGGTTGGCTTTGAACTTACAGAGATCCTCCTGCCTCTCTCCCCTAAGTTATGGGAATAAAGGCCTATGGCCACTACACCGGCCAGAACTTTATAATTTATAAATTAAATGAACTGTGGCTTTAAAATAAGCACAAGAGCAGTGTGCCTTCAGCAAACACCTTACTGCTAACTCTTTATTGTAAAAGGTTTCAAAATTGGAGAAAACCACAGAGTAGTAAATAAACCATTGGTGATACTGCCGAATGTGGGGTGATAGCAAACTTTTCCCAGTGTTTTATGCACATTGTCTTTTAGTCACCACACCAGCCCCACAGTATGCAAATATTACTTTCTCTGTCCGACTGATGGAGAAGCAAGAGCTTAGAGAATCTCTGGAGCTATCAAGAAACCCAGAATTGAACATTTTCTGACTTCTAACTCTAAACTCTCAACCCCACCCCTGTAAAATTTGAATACATTGCATTCTCTTCTGTCCATAAGTACTTTTCCTTTATTTAAAATTATTGAAGTATAAAACAAATTCAGCGAGGTACATTGTACTTAAAGCCTAAGGATACAGCTCAGTGTGCATACGTACACACACACACACACACACACACACACACACACACACGCACGCACGCACGCACGCACGCACATAATTACCACTTATATCAAATGGCAGCATTTCCTGAACTAGAAGATTTGTTCCCTTAAACTACTTCCTGTGAAAATCCACTTCCTGTACCACCGTGAAATGACTGATACTCTGATTTCTATCGCCACTGATCACTTCTAGCTCTTTGTGAAATTCAAATATTTGTAATCGTATTCCGTATACAGTATATAATATAATAGTCATTTGGATCTGGCTTATTACACTCAACAAAATATTTATGAGAGTCATCCCTGTTGTTACATATTTATTTATTTTTATTGCTGGGTGACATTGTACTGTATGCATATACTGCAGTTTATCCCCTTGCATGCTGTTGGACAGTTAGGGGTTCTTTTTTCCCTTCAGCTTTTGTTTATTATGAATAAAGCAGCTGAGAACACTGTTGAATGTGGACATACATTTACACTCCTATTCCTGTTTAGTATGTGTTCCTAGGAATAGAATTGCTGGGTTACATGATAACTCTGTGTGTGACTCTTTGAGGGGCTGCATGTTTTTCTAAGAGTGGGACCATTTACATGCACACCAGCAGATTATGAGGGATCTAGTCCTCTACACCCGTGCCAACACTTGTTATCATCTGTCTTTTTACTATGGCCATCCTAATGTGTTCCCTAATGTATGAAATGGTGTTTCATTGGGGTTCTGATATTTAGGAGGTATTATAATGATTGAAGTTCCTGTTCATGTACTTACTGATCACTTACATATGCTCATGGGGAAAATTTATATTCAGATATGGTGTCATTCATTCTTCATTTATTTATTTATTTGTTTATTTGAGGCAGGCTCTCACTAACTGGCCTCGAAATCATTGTATAGACCAGGCTGGCCTCGAACTCACAGAGATCTACCTACCTCTGCCTCTAAGTTCAGGAATTAAAGATGTGTGCCACCATGGCTGACCCTGTGTCCACTTTTTTAATAGGGTTGTCTGTCATGGAGTCAAAAGGGTTGTTTATATATTCTGGATACAAATCTCTTCAGATACATGATTTGCAAATATTTTCTTCTATTCAATGGATTTTTCTTTTATGGATAGTGTCCTTTGAAACATAATGCTTTTGTTTTAATTTTTTTAAGTTTGATGGAATCTTATTTACTTTTTCATTTTTGCGTTTTTAGTATCATTTTCAAGAAACTATTGTCTAATCAAAGATCATGATAATTAAGTCCTTATAAGACTTTTGTAGTGTTATCTCTTACATTTAGATATTTGATCCCTGTTGAATAGTAATAGTTCAACTTCATCTTTTATATGTGGCTATCTAGTTGTTTAATCGTCTATTAAACTCCTGTAGTACCTTGTCAAAACAGTTGACCACAGATGTGTAAATCTATTTTCAGACCCTCAGCTTTCCCCCACTGTCACTATGGACGTTAACAGCCACCCCCACTCTGGATATTCCTTCTGCTCTGCTCCGCTGTCCATTTCTTCTCTTTCTGATAGTTCCATTACGTACTGCACTTTCTGAAACTGCCCTGGGGTTCTTGGGCCTTCCTTGTCCCTGGCCTATCATCCATCCATCCGCCTCTTTCTCTATCTTTATCTCTCCTCCTCCATCCCTTTCTTCCCCCCTTCCCATCTTCTTCTCTGTTTTTCCATCTGCTTTACAGTACTGGGCTGGGAGTTTTTATTTTCACAGTTTCAAGTCCCTGACCTCATCTAGCCATGATTACCTTCTAAAAGCCATTCGGGTATTGTCACATTGGGGGTAAGAGCTTCAGCGTACAGATGTGATGGATGTGCTGTATTTTCATATTTAACATATGTTCTTTGTAAACAGCATGTCATTTGGTTTTAATTTTTGTCCAGTATAACATTTGTCTTTACTCCCAGTATTCTTTTCATTTGTATTTAATGTGATTGCTGCTATAGTTGTATTGCTTATATAATTTACTGTTTTGCTATTTGTTTTCTGTTTGTTCTACTTGCTTTTTGTTTCTCTATTTCCTTATTGACTTGTTTGGTACTCATCAAGTATTTTTTTAATTATTGCATTTTGCCTTCTCTACTGGGTATTTATTTCCTAGACCTTATTTTAAAACTACTCTTTTAGTAATGAAAATTACAAAATAAATTCTCAGCTTATTTTCATGTACCTTAGAGTAATATCCTTATTGTAACTTGAGAAATACAAGTGTTTGATTCTGTTCTTTTTCCTTCCTGTGTTGCTATGGTATATTTCTATCTTTATTTTTTTATAGATTTCATAAGTTACCTTTTTTGTATCAAGTAGCTTTTTTAGATCGCATTGTATCTGATACCCTTTTCATTCCTTCTTAACCACCCTGATGCCTGTAATATCTTTTCTTTAGCCTGAGATTTTCTATTACATTGGCTTCTAGTGTTGATTTGTCTCAACCTCTGTTTGTATGAGGGTAACTTTTTTACTTACAATTTAGAAGTGTAATTGTGATCGATAGTGTTGTATGTTGGCTGGGGATTTGTGTGTTTGTGTTTTTGGTTTGTCTGTCTTTCTGTCCTTTACTGTCTTTCCATTGCCTTATAACCCACATATTTTCTATGGAGGAATCAGCTGTAATTCTTATTATTCTTAAGATAAAATGGACAAATTTCTTGGAAAAAAAACTTACTGAAGCCAGCAAAACTTTAAAAATGTGAATATTCCTAGATGCATTTAAGCCACTGAAATTATAAGATTGATTTTACCGTTCAAGGCCATAACCTTGCTCTGATTGCATTTACGAACTTGCCGTAGTTACATGCTCCCCAGCCTCTTAACTCACACTGCTTCTAAATGTCACTCATGTGGAGATGAGGATTTGTTATTGTATCATTTCTTCTATTGTTGTTGTTTGTTTGTCCAGTTTATTTGTTTTTTTCTTTTGTTTTATTTTGTTTTTGTTGTAACTGGATCTTCCTCTATGTTCCAGACTGATCTGGAACTCATTATGTAGCCCAGCCTCACCTCAAACTCACAATGATGCCCCTGCCTCAGCCTCCAGAGCATTGGGATTACAGGCATGAGTCACCACCACCATTGTCTCTACAATTTGTTGTTTGAGGCACAACCCCCCCCCCCCCATTTCTTCAAGCAGGAAATGTTTTAAAGACTGTGTAAGATTTCTGTGCACTCTCTAGACTCTCTTTTTTACACAGAGGAGAACTTCAGAATATGAGCCATGCAGGAGAGCAGTCTTGCCGATTCTGTTTTCACCAAGTGTCTCTTTACTTGCCCTAAGCCCTGTGAGAGCCCTTGCACAATCCAATGGTGCCAAAGAAGCAGCAGCAGGAACCCTTGATTTCTCTCAGCAGCCCTCTGCCTTAGTTTATTTCCTTTTGCTTCGGTGACTCCCACATGTCTTTATAACTACAATCTTATCTATTAACCCAACTTTTAAAGAAGTTGCTTCAGGGCTAGATTGCTCAGTGGATAAAGCAATTGCCACACAAGCTAAAGAACTGGAGTTTATGTTCCCTAGGACCCATGCACGTGCCCAGTGCACACGGCGGCCTGCCTGTAACTACAGCACTTGGGAGAGCAGAGACAGGCAAATCTCTTGAGTGAGCTGACTAAGGGAGCCTGCTTGTGGAGTGCTCAGGGAGCACATCTGACATCTGTCTCTGGCCTCCGTGCACACACATGCCCATGGACACACACACATGACACACCCACCCCCCAAAAAAATGCTATAATGAGAAATCTACCTCAACTAATCTTCAGCTCTACTTAGAACCAGAAACCAGCCATATCGATTTTGTACCTCTTCAGTTAATGTTATGTAGTGGCCACTTTTCTATGCTATTCGGAATTTTTTCAAAATATTTTTCTTTTTCTTTTTTATTTAAATGTCATTTCCAACTGTGGGTTTTATATCCTTGACAAGAATAGAATACATGGTATAATTAGAATATATGAAAAACTGCAAGATAAATGTGCATCTTCCAAAGAACCCATTTTCCTTAAAGGTTTCAGAGTACAAATAATTTAATTTGAAAGTACCTCTAAATCACTTTATGCATAAGCATACAGTTGTAGATCAGGATACAGAATACACATGAATTACTTTAATGAAAGGAGGCACAGTGTGTGATCTTGTACACCATGCAGGAACGTTCAGAAAGTATAGTCATAACAGTTTTCCAGTTCTTATTTTTCATCAGTTTTTCCTTAAGAGGTAATTTTTAGTTTTGGTTTACCTTTCCTTTTTCAGTATTCCAATATATAAACATCCAAGTGCCCCATTTTATAGTTTTAATGATAAGTTAGTTTTCTTTCAGGGAGCATCCCTTAAAGAAACACTCCCAGAAAAATAAAAGAGGGCACCTTTCTCTTTTGCTGCACAAATACAGGCCCTTCTTAGACTTGAAATACAAAAGTAAATATGCTGCAGTGTGTAGGTTGTAAGTTTCTCAAGATCTGTAAAATGTTTACTGTTTTCAAATTCTTAATTTTCCTTTACACATGTATAAAGGCATTTACAAATACATGGTTGATATGCATCTAGAAATGCTGTAGATCATCAGAGTTGAATTTGAGTCTGGGAATTATAATAGCAGCAGCATTTGGGCTGTGGCATTTGTGTTGCCATATGTTAAACTCCACATTTAATCAACTCTAAGATGAAATATTTTCTTTTACGTTTTAACATCTTGGAATTGAGAAGCATCTTACCATCTCTGCTAACTTAGTAATAAGTTGAGATGGACTGTGTCCGGGTGGGAATGATCTTTGGTTGTCGGTATTGTATTGTCAGTTGGGCTCAGTACATCCACTGTGGTGTTGGCTTTTTTATTTAGAATATTTTCAGAGAGGCTGGAGAGATGGCTCAGCAGGTGAGAGCACTGCCGCTCTTCGAGGACACAAGTTCGGTTCCCAGTACTTCTATTAGGTGATTCACAACCACCTGTAACTTCAACTTCAGGGCATCTAAATCCTCTGGCCTCTGCAGGCACCTTCACTTATATGCACATGTTATATATAAAAATGCAGCGGGGTACACAGGTCTGGCATAAAGGAGGTTTATTAAAGGGAAGGGAAGGGGGTTAAGGGTAGGGAACTGGGGGTGGAGCCATGGGGGGAAGCTAGAACAGAGTGGGGGGGCACGGGCGAGGCCTTTTATCCCACACACACTTGAAGTACCTGTTGATGGCAGCAGGTGATGACATAAGCAATTACTAGGCCCTGAAAGGCCCTGAGGTCAGGCTAGTGGGAATGCCTGTAGACTTACAGCACATACCCACACCAAGACAGACACATAATTACAAATAATTTTTAAAAAATAAATCTTAAAATCCTTTTAAGAAAAAGATGGTGATGATTACATATGAAATAAATACAAATGAAATAAAAAGTATATGCTGAGAAACAAAAGTAGGAGTGACTTTGACATTAGTTGAACAACTGCTCATCACAAGGAGAAGATATCCATTATTCTATAATTATGTGTATATGTGAGAGAGTAGGTACACATTGATTTTCATATAAAGAGGTACATTTCTATGCTAATCAAATTTTAAAATATACTGTCCTCCCCAGGTTGCTTTTGGTCATAATGTTTATCACAGCAATAAAAGGAAAACTAGGACAGAAATTGGTACCAAGAATGGGGGTCACTGTGACAGACTTGAGCATTCTGTTCTGGGGAGCCTGTGGAAATGTTTGGAACTTTTGGGTTGGAGGAGCCATTGAATGCTCAAACGTGATGGACTGTTTCATGGGAGCGTGGAAGATAAAAATGTTAGAGAAATAGAAATAAGGGAGGCCTGGCTTGTGAAGTTTCAGAAGGAAACAACGACTATCAGGGTCATTAATGTGATAATTTGAATTAAAAATCTGTGGTTTCTGGTCAGCTGTGATTAACAAGAGACCAGTACATTGAAGTGGAGCCTTTTTGTTACTGGGATAATAGATGCTGGTTAGCTAAGGCTGAAAAATTGGCTGTGGTTATTCAGAGACCAGAGTTGTTGAGGCTGAATCTTCTGGGGAGTACTCCTGCAAGGTTAGCACACAGAGGGAAGCCAAGCCTATCCTTCTCAGGCTGAACACTAATTGTGGCAGTGTGTTCCCAATCTCCCACCTAATATAGGCTTTGAAGGCATAAAGAGATCATGGAGAACAGCTGAGGCATGAAGTCATGTGGCAAGGTCAACATCCCTGCAGAGGGCCAGGAAGCTCTTGGTGAAGGTGCAGCCTCAGTTGCAGTGGAGAATCCAGCATGTTGGAGACTCCAGGACTAGGGGATGACCACCAAGGACAGTGGCAGGTGTGGCATGAGGTCAGCCTGAAGACAAGCTGTGTGCGTTGTGGTGGCAGAGCCAGAGCAGGGTGATTATCCAAGCTCTTTGTAGTTCAAAAGATCGTGAGTACCGAATGTTGGATCCTGAGTTATTTACACTACTAGAGTTTGTTTTTGCTTTCATTTGATTATGACTGCCTGGTTATTCCTTCTTGGAATAAGAAGTGTGTAAGCTATTATTTTTTATTTTTTATTTTTTTTAAATACTTTATTTTTTTTTCTAGAAGTTACATCTCAGTCACAAACCCCTCCCTATTCCCCCTTCCTATCCCGCCCTTCCACCCTCTTCCCCCCAGAAGTTTCCCCTTTCAGTCCAACAGATGGTTCCTTCTCTTATAACAGTAAGTATTATACAAAACAACAGATATAAATATGCCACATTTATGAGAGTTAAATGGCCCAGTATACCTTCCCAATGTCCAGTTTATACATATTTGGCCCCTGACTTTAACATTCTACTATCTAACCATCTCCATGAGTTTAAAGGTCTATATCTGACTCAACATTCATACTAACTTGCAACACACTTTTAAGAGTATCTTCTTAGATCTATAACACCCTCTTGATTCCTAAACAACTCAAAATTTAACTATGAGACTCTAGCTATCTATTCTTCAACCACCTCAGAGACCTGAGAGGGATAAATATATCTGCTTATATAGGAAGTGCAGGGCCTGCAGCTTCCAAAACTAAGAAAGGACATACCAATGACTGCCTGGACAGTTCCCATTTTCCCTCCATACATTCCTGCATCAGTCTTCAGCCTTTGGGTCCTGTTTCTCTGACAGACATTTGTTGTAGAGCCAGAATTATGAAGGACTTAGCTACCCTGTCTTGGCAGAGTTAGGCTGTCGACTTCCCTGCTACCAAGTTTTGTCCTTTTTGGACAGCAGTCTGTCTGCAGTTGGTGCAAGGGGTTTTTTCATGCCAAGAGATAGGCTTGCCACTAATTCAACCATCTTACAGTGGAGGTTCTTCGATGCTTATCTTCTACTTGGAGTAGAATAGGGGGTGCTGTCAGGCGCTGATATGTCTCGATATCAAAAAAAGAAAAGAAAATCTTAATTTAAGATAACATCTTTGAATGCCATATTCTGCAGATCTCTTGGGGTTTTTGAAGATGCCCTATCCATCTCTTGTATTTAGATAAGCAAATGTTGCTTGTCTCTTAGCAACTTGATTACTGGGTAGTTTAGAGAATATCTGTGATAGACTGTCATAGTAGCCAACTTGATACCAACCGTCTAAAACGGTTTAGGATAGTTAAGTAAAACAAACTCCTAGTCATGCAAACATGTCACTTTGTTAGCTATTTTTTTTATTTTTATAAGAACCTACAGCTGAGAGACTTTGGATTTTTAAAATGTTAGCTATTTCATTTGTTATTATTTTATATAGGCTATATTTTAGCCTGCATGTATGTCTGTACTACAGAGGCCAGAAGAGGGTATCAGATATTCTGGGACTTAAGTTACAGGTGGTTGATTTTTCCATGTGGTGCTGAGAATGGAACTTGGGTCCTGTGAAAGAGCATCCAGTCTCTTAATCAGTGAGCCACCTCTCCATTCTCCCCCCTTCTTTTATCAACTAATTTGTCATTCGAGATGTTAAATATTTTAAAGAGGCTGAACTTTCTTTTTTCTTATGTTTATTACTTCAAGTTACATCTCCATCACAACCCCCTCCCCCCACCCCCCAATTCCACCCTCCCACCCACTCCCCCTTCTCCCACCTATCCTACTCCTCCAGTGTAGGGTACCCCTACATATCAGCCCCCCTCAGTTCAGCATTCATATGAGGGCTAAGAGCTGCTTCTTGCACTGGAGGCCTACATGGCAGCTCCACCAGGGCAAAGTGTACCAGTAACAGGTAACAAAGTCTATGTTCCTGTTCCTTTCAGTCTGTTGGTTGTAGGATAGTTATCCTGTACTGTATGGCTAAAATCCAGTTATAAGTGAATATATGCCGTGTGCATCTTTCTGGGTCTGGGTTAGCTCACTCAGGATGAGCTTTTCTAGTTCCATCCATTTGGGTGCAAATTGCATGATTTCCTTGTTTTCGATAGCTGAGTAGTAATGTGTAAATGTACCAAAGTTTTTTTGATCCATTCTTCAGTTGAGGGACATCTCAGTTGTTTCCAGTTTCTAGCTATTACAAATAAAGCTGCTATGAACATAGTTGAGGAGATGTCCTTGTGGTTTGGTGAGGAATCATTTGGATGTATACCCAGGAGTGGTATGGTTGGGTCTTGAGGTAGAACTATTCCAAGTTTTCTAAGATATCACCAGACTGATTTCCACAGTGGTTGTAACAAGTTTGCACTCCCACCAGCAATAGAGGAGTGTTCTCCTTTCTCCACAACCTCGCCAGCATGTGCTGTCATTTGATCTTTTGATCTTAGCCATTCTGACAGGTGTGAGATGGAATCTCAGAGTCGTCTTGAGTTGCATTTCTCTGATGATTAAGGATGTTGAGCATTTCTTCAAGTGTCTCTTGGCCATTAGAGATTCCTCCTTTGTGAATTCTCTGTTTAACTCTGTTCACCATTTTTTGATTGGATTATTTGGTTTCTTGGTGTTTAATTTCTTGAGTTCTTTATATATTCTGGATATTAGCCCTTTGTTGGATGTGGAGTTGGTAAAGATTTTTTTTCCCAATCTGTAGGTTGCCATTTTGTTCTAATGACAGTGTCCTTTGCCTTACAGAAGCTTTTCAATTTCATGAGGTCCCATTTGTTGATTGTTGGAGACTGAACTTTCAAAATGTTGAAAATTTTAAATACTATGGGACTAAATTATGCTATGTTTTATATTGTAATAGTAACATGAGATATTGGGGATAAGCAATAAAGGAAAGGTTATGGCTTAATAATGATGTATTTGTATGTCAAGTTGATGTTGTCAGATATGTTGCTTAGTTTTTGTGAGGTTTTGTTTTGGGTTTTGTTGTTGTTGGTTGGTTGGTATTTTGATTTTTATTTATTTATTTTTTTTTTTTTTTGTGACAGGATCTGTCTTTGTAGTCCTTGCTGTCCTGGAATTCACTATGTAAACTAGGCTGGCTCACAGATATTTCCTGCCTTTGCTTCCAAGAGCTGGGATCAGATGTGTGTGCCACCACACCAGCTGCAGGCCACTTTTTTGATTAATGATTGATGTGGAAAGATACAGCCCACTGTGGGCAATGCCACCCCTGGACAAGTTGTCCTAGGTTATATAGAATAAGCAAGCAGGGTGTGCCAAAAAGAACAGGCTAGTAAGCAATGTTCCTGCCTGTGTTCTTGCTTGAGTTCCTGCTCTGACTTCCCTCAGTGAAGGACTGCAAAATTGCTTCTTATTATGGTGTTTATCACATCCCAAGAGAAAGGAGTTTGGACAATTTGTTTTCATATGTCCTTCTTACTTTATTAACATTTTAAATTATACATATATATTTTAGATTTTGTGTGTGTGTGTGTGTGTGTGTGTGTGTGTATAGGTGTACACAGAGGCGAGAGGTGTCAGATCACTCTGGAGCTGCAGTTATGGACAGCTGTGAGCTGCCCAGTGTGGGTGCTGGGAACCAAACTTGGGTCCTCTTTAAGAGCAATATCTCATCTTAACTGCTGAGACATTTCTCTAGTCTGTAAATTATGTATTCAAAGAAATTATTTTGTGTGCATTTGTGTGGGTGCACATGTACCCCAGCACCACGTGTCAGGGTCAGAGGACAACTCTTGAGAATCGGTTCGCCACTTCCTTCATATGGGTCCTGGGAATCAAACTCAGGTCACTGGGCTTGTCTGCAAACACTTTAACCCATCACCAGCCACTCTCCGTCTTCCTTATATATAAGGTATATTTTAGAGCCTCTGGCATGCACACATACACATCATACACATAATAATATTTTTTATGATATCTTATTGTATTTTTTGCAGTTGGCATAACATATTCTACAAGTTAGTTTATCTCATTTTTTCCCAAGTGCTTTCTCTTTTATTCACACATAAGTTATGCATTCTTATCCTTTATGCATGTGACATAGTATTCGAAGCCCTCTCTCCTATGTATGGTCATGTATGTTGTTTCCAATATTTGGTAGTTACCAGCCTAATGCATATGTATTTCTTCTTGGAATTATACCTTTAGAGTAGAATTCTAAAAGTGGAATTAGTGGGCCAAAAAGCACATGTATATGTAGCTTTGGTATCTGTTGCCAAATATTTTCCAGAAGAGTTTACTAGTTTGCATTTCCCCAGCCGTATATGAGCATGCCTGTCCCCTAGAATCTTGTGAATACATCATGCTATTGTACTTTTAAATTGTTGCCAAGAGATTGTACTGTTGTTTTTACATTTTTAACCCTTAACAGAGAAATGGCTTCAGTGGTATTTGAGTTTTCAAGTTTCTGTAAGTGAAGAACTTACAAGAAAAACATACTTTGTCATATGTTTGAGAGACAGTTTTTGTCCGTTTTTCAGTAAATTATCCATATATCAAGTTTATTCTTTTGATGTTTCCATTCTCCCTATATTAGGAATATTAACCTTGGTTTGGAAGCAGATGATTTCTGCACTGCCCCAGTAGGCTCTGTCCCGTTAGATAACTGAGGAGTTTTTGTTTTCCCTTCAACTGTTAGGTAGTCAACTTATCAGACCTTTTATTCCCTGGATTTTAAGTTTTAGTTTTCAGAAGCTCTTTCGTGCAGGGTGTGGTGGCATACGCCTTTAATCCCAGCACTCAGGAGACAGAAGCAGGTGGATCTCTGGGTTTGTGGGCAGTCAGGTCTTCATAATGAGAACATCTTCAACACACACACACACACACCCCAAATAACACTTTTTCTTACAGAAAAGCTTAAAGAGATTCCCATGTTCTCTTTTAGTGCTTGTATGATTCCATGGTCTACACTTTGATCTTTGGATGTACAGTTTGAGAGACTTAATGTATATCTTTCCCCAAATGTCTGTCTAGTGTAACCAGGACTGTTGATTAGCATGGATCCTAGAAGCTACCCTGCTCAATTACTATATTCTC
The DNA here is from genome assembly GCA_907164525.1 of Lophiomys imhausi. Classification (NCBI taxonomy): domain Eukaryota; kingdom Metazoa; phylum Chordata; class Mammalia; order Rodentia; family Muridae; genus Lophiomys; species Lophiomys imhausi. The sequence continues at coordinate 3,142,125 of CAJQZJ010033427.1, forward strand.
ATGTTCATTTGTATTTAGTTCTTTGTAAAGCCCTCTTGGTCTCATATTTATGAACACTATTTTAATTAAAAGTCTTTATAGCAGATTTGACTATCTGGGACAGTTATTTCTCTTTTGTAGTTTTTCTTTTAACAGTTTTCTTTGATGTTCTTACATTTTTAAAATATAAACTTTAGTATCTCCATGTTTTATTCCATAAAATAGCTTGTGTTATTTATACTGGGGTTGCATTGAACTTATAAATTAGAACTGACATGTTTATATGTTGAGTTGTTCTATCCAAGCTAAAATTCATCTTCCAATTTGATAATCGATTTTTACATGTTTCAGGAGTGTTTAAAATTTGCCTCATATAGGTTTTGCCCATTTCTTGTTAAATTTGTTCTAAATATTTTTGTTGCTGTTTATGTTTTGCAAACAGGGACTTTTAGATCCTGATATTTATACTTCCATGTTAATTTTATTTCATTTTGTGATGTTAAGTGTTAGAAATAAGTTCAGAGTCTCAAAATAAATAGACCACTGGTGCCACTGACATGTGTGGGCAACAGCAATCGCTATCCAGAGGGTGCACGTGAAGGAGTGAACACATAGGAACAGGAAGTGCAAGTGGTTTGGTTCTCACTCTGTTGGTGACTTTATCTTTTCCCTGTTGGCTGGGGTCTACCCTCACAGTCCTAGTTTAATTGACTGGTTTGAGAAGAATTGGCTCACAGGAAATGAAGGAAGAAGAACGGGGTAACTGCTCCAGAGAGAAGTGAAACCTGGAATATGGCACAGGACCTTTGTGTAAACAAAGGTTTCACTGGCTGGTGGGGATTTAAAAATTTCCATAAAAGTCTTGGGGAGGGGTGTCAAAAGATTTGAATTCCTTGTCCTAGACACGTGTTTTATATTAGATGATGGAAAAGAATATTTAACATAATCACATGTAAGCGAAGGTGTCATGTCACTATGTGTTTCCTGTTTTGTCTCATTAAGGAGCATTGGAAAAGTCTGGGCGAATGTGTTAAATCGCCTATATGATTTGCTAAAGACTTGGTATTATTCCATTAAGACTATTGCAAGTTAATGAAAGCCAAGTGTGAAAACAGATGCTCAGTGCCAACCCTGTATGTTTCATCATTTGAATTTTCCTGGGAGCGGAGTGCTGTGGAAGCAGCTTTCCCCTGCAAATTATTTCTTTTTTTTTTCTTTTCCTTTTTTTTTCCTTTATTTTTTATTTCTTCAAGTTACATCTCAATCGCAGTCCCCTCCCTATTTCCCCTCCAGTCCCACCCTCAACCCCCCATCCTCTTCCCTTTTTTTTTTCTTTTAAATTTAAGGTATATCTTATCTCCCCCTACAGTTTCCCCTTTCAGTCCAACAAATAGCTCTTTCTCTTATAATAATAAATACTATACAAAACAACAGAGGTAATTAGGCCACAGTTATGAGGGTTATATGGCTTAGCGTACATTCCCAATGTCCAGTCCGTATGTATTTGGTACCTGACTTTAACATTCTACTATCTAACCATCTCCATGAGTTTAAAGTTCTGTATCTGACTCAACATTCATACTAATTTGCAACACAATTTTAAAAGTATCTTCTTAGATCTATAACACTCTCTTGACTCCTAAACAACTCAAAATTCAATTATGAGACTCTAGCTATCTGTTCTTCAACCACCTTAGAGAACTGAGAGGGATAAATATATCTGATTTTATAGGAAGTACAGGGCCTGCAGCTTCCCAAACTAAGAAATGATATACCAGTGGCTGCCTGGACAGTTCCCATTTTCTCTCCATACATTACAGCATCGATCTTCAGTCATTTGGCCCCGTTTCTCTGACATTGATTGTAGAGCAGGGGTTATGAAGGACTTACCTACCCTGTCTTGGCAGAGCTAGGCTGTCGACTTACCTGCTTCCAGTTTTTGTCCTTTTTTGGACAGCATTCTGTCTACAGTTGGAGCAAGGGGCTTTTCCTACCAAGAGATAGGCTTGCGACTAATTCAATCATCTCCCACTGGAGATTCTTCGATGCTCGTCTTCTACTTGGAGGAGAATGGGGGTGCTGTCAGGAGTTGATATGTCTTGATATAAAAAAGCCTAAAGCTATGAAAACATCTTTGAATGCCATATTCTGCAGATCTCTTGAGGTTTTTGAAGAGGCCCTGTCTATCTCTTATATTAGGGTAAGCAGATGTTGTTTGTCTCGTAGCAGGTTTATTTTTGATTAGCTTAGAAAGTAACTATAATAGGCTGTCATAGTACCTAACAGAATGACCGGCTTGCGTAACCATTAGTTTGCATTTCTTAATTATCCTAATCAGTTTATGACAATTAGTAGTAAAAGACCGAAACATCACATTTCATTTTTTTTTCTTTACCTCCTAACCCTTCCATCCCATTTCTCTGGGGTGGGGTGTCCTTATATAACAGTCCCTCATCTCAGTTGAGAGGTCGTATGAGGGCCAAGAGCCTCCTCATTCATTGGGGGTGTACGAAGCAGTACCATCAGTGAAAAGTGTCTTGTTGCCCAGGAGAGAGAACTACTAAACAAACAAACCAATAAGCAGACAATAGATAAAAAAAAAGACTAAAAAATAGAAGAAAAATATAGCTAACATATAAAAAATAAATATTAAAAATAAGAAGTCTATGTCCAAGTTCCCTTTGGTGTGTTAGTTGTAGTATCGATACCTTCTACTATATAGCTAAAATGCTACTATAAGTGAATAGATGCCATATGCGTCCTTCTGAGTCTGGGTTAGCTCACTCAGGATGAGCTTGTCTAGTTCCATCCATTTGGCTGCAAATTGCATAATTTCATTGTTTCTGATAGCTGAATAATATTCCATTGTATAGATGTACCACAGTTTTTTAACCCATTCTTCAGTTGAGGGACATCTGGGTTGTTTCCAGTTTCTAGCTATTACAAATAAGGCTGCTATGAACATAAATGAGGAAACTTCCTTATGATTCCGTGAAGAGGCATTTGGGTGTATACCCAGAAGTGGTATGGCTGGGTCCTGAGGCAGAGCTATTCCAAGTTTTCTAAGAAATCGCCAGACTGACCTCCATAGTGGTTGCACAAGCCTGCATTCCCACCAGCAATGGAGTAGGGTATCCCTTTCTCCACACCCTCGCCAGCATGTGCTGTCATTTGAGTTTTTGATCTTAGCCATTCTGACAGGTGTGAGATGGAATCTCAGAGTCGTCTTGAGTTGCATATCTCTGGTGATTAAGGATGTTGAGCATTTCTTCAAGTGTCTCTCAGCCATTAGGGATTCCTCCTTTGTGAATTCTCTATTTAGCTCTGTCCCCCATTTTTTGATTGCATTATTTGGTTTCTTGGCATTTAATTTCTTGAGTTCTTTGTAGATTTTGGATATTAGCCCTCTGTCAGATGTGGGGTTGGTGAAGATTTTTCTCCCAGTCTGTAGGCTGCCATTTTGTTCGAATGACAGTGTCTTTTGCCTTACAGAAGCTTTTCAGTTTCATGAGGTCCCATTTATTGATTGTTGATATCAAGTCCTGAGCTGTTGGTGTTCTGTTCAGGAAGTTGTCGCCTGTGCCAATGAGTTCGAGGGTTTCTCCCACTTTTTCTTCTAGTAGATTTAGTGTGACCGGCCTTATGTTAAGGTCTTTGATCCACTTGGACTTAAGTTTTGTACAAGGTGATAAGTATCGGTCTAATTTCATTCTTTTACAAGTGGACATCCAGTTGGACCCCCACCATTTGTTGAAGATGCTGTCCTTCTTCCAATGTGCCGTTTTGGCTTCTTTGTCAAAAATTAGGTGGCCATAAGTGTGTGGGTCTATTTCTGGATCTTCAATTCGATTCCATTGATCTACTGGTCTGTTTCTATACCAATACCATGCTGTTTTTACAACTATTGCTCTGTAGTACAGCTTGAAATCTGGGATGGTAATACCTCCAGATTTTTTTTATTGTACAGGATTGATTTAGCTATTCTGGGCTTTTTGTTGTTCCATATGAAATTCAGAATAGCTCTTTCCAAGTCTATAAAAAATTGTGTTGGTATTTTGATAGGAATTGCATTGAATCTATATATTGCTTTTAGTAGGATGGCCATTTTTATTATGTTGATCCTACCTATCCATGAGCATGGGAGATCTTTCCATCTTCTAAAGGCCTCTTCCATTTCTTTCTTCAAGGGCTTGACGTTCTTGTTGTACAGGTCCTTTACTTGCTTGGTTCGAGTTACCCCCAGGTATTTTATGTTGTTTGCTGCTATTGTGAAGGGGGTTGTTTCCCTTATTTCTTTCTCAGCCCATTTGTTTGTTGTATAAAGAAGGGCTTCTGATTTTTTTGAATTAATTTTGTATCCAGCCACTTTGCTGAAGGTGTTTATCAGCTGTAAGAGTTCTCTGGTGGAATTTTTGGGGTCGCTTATGTATACTATCATATCATCTGCAAATAGGGATAATTTGACTTCTTCGTTCCCAATGTTTATCCCCTTGATGTCCTTTAGTTGTCTTATTGCTCTAGCAAGAACTTCAAGTACTATATTGAAGAGATATGGTGAAAGTTGACATCCTTGTCTTGTCCCTGAGTTTAGAGGAAATGCTTCAAGTTTCTCTCCATTTATTTTGATGTTGGCCTCTGGCCTGCTGTATATTGCCTTTATTATTTCTAGGTACGGCCCTTGTATGCCCGTTCTCTCCAGAACTTTTAGCATGAAGGGGTGTTGGATTTTGTCAAATGCTTTTTCTGCATCTAGTGAGATTATCATGTGGTTTTTTTCTTTCATCTTGTTTATATGGTGAATGACGTTGATAGACTTTCGTATGTTGAACCATCCCTGCATCCCTGGGATGAAGCCTACTTGATCATGGTGTATGATACTCTTGATGTGTTCTTGAATTCGGTTTGCTAGTGTTTTATTAAGTATTTTTGCATCTATGTTCATGAGGGAGATTGGTCTGAAGTTCTCTTTCTTTGTTGGGTCTTTGTGTGGTTTAGGAATCAGGGTGACTGTGGCCTCGTAGATTGAGTTTGGCAATGTTCTTTCAGATTCTATTTTGTGAAAGAGTTTGAAAAGTATTGGTGTTAGCTCCTATTTGAAGGTCCGGTAGAATTCCATGCTAAAGCCATCTGGCCCTGGGCTTTTTTTGGTTGGGAGATTTTTAATGGCTGTTTCTATTTCCTTATGGGTTATAGGGCTGTTTAATCTGTTTATCTGATCTTGATTTAGCTTTGGTAGGTGGAATCTATCAAGAAAATTGTCCATTTCACTTAAGTTTTCAAATTTGGTGGAGTATAGATTTTTAAAGTAGGATCCAAATATTCTCTGGATTTCCTCAACGTCTGTTGTTATTTTTCCCTTTTCATTTCTGATTTTGTTGATTTGTGTTTTCTCCCTCTGTCTTTTAGTTAATTTGGCTAAGGGTCTGTCTATTTTGTTGATTTTCTCGAAGAACCAACTCTTGGTTTCATTGATTCTTTGTATAGTTCTTTTTGTTTCTAGGTTGTTGATTTCAGCCCTAAGTTTGATTATCTCCTGCCTTCTGCTCCTCTTGGGAATGTTCGCTTCTTTTTTTTTCCAATTCACCCAGTTTAGCTGTTAATTCGCTAATATGAGCTGTCACAATTTTCTTTTTGAAGGCACTTAGTGCTATGAACTTTCCTCGTAGCACAGCTTTCATTGTGTCCCATAGGTTTGGGTATATTGTGTCTTCATTTTCATTGGATTTTAAGAAGTCTTTGATTTCCTTCTTTATTTCTTCCCTGACCCATTGGTCCTCTAGTAAAGAGTTGTTCAGTTTCCATGTGAGTGTAGACTTTCTGTTGATTCTTTTGCTATTGAAGTCCAGCTTTATTCCATGGTGGTCTGATAAGATACAAGGGGTTATTTCAATTTTCTTGTATCTATTGAGGCTATCTTTGTGTCCAACTATATGGTCGATTTTGGAGAAGGTTCCGTGAGGTGCTGAGAAGAAGGTGTATTCTTTTGTGTTTGGGTGAAACGTTCTGTAGAGATCTGTTAGGTCCATTTGGTTCATGATCTCTGTTAGACTCATTATTTCTCTGTTTGGCTTCTGTCTTGATGATCTGTCCATAGTTGTGAGTGGGGTGTTGAAGTCTCCCACTATTAAAGTGTTTGGATCGATGTTCGATTTAAGTTTTAGGAGCGTTTCTTTTATAAATGTAGGTGCCTTTGTATTTGGGGCATAGATGTTCAATATTGAGATGACCTCTTGGTGGATATTTCCTTTAATGAGTATGTAATGCCCTTCTCTGTCTTTTTTTATTAACTTCAATTGGAAGTCTATTTTGTTTGATATTAGGGTGGCTACTCCAGCTTGTTTCCTGGGTCCATTTGTTTGGAAAACCTTTTCCCAGCCCTTTACTCTGAGATAGTGTTTATCTTCAATAGTGAGGTGTGTTTCTTGTATACAGCAAAAAGATGGGTCTTGTTTACGGATCCAGCCTGTAAGTCTGTCTTTTTATTGGCGAGTTGAGTCCATTGATGTTGATGGATATTAGTGACCAGGGGTTGTTATTTCCCATTATTTTGGTATAACTGGCTGTCTTGTGTTTCTCTTTTGTTTAGTTGCTCTGGAGGTTTTTATTTCCTCTGTTTTCTTGCATGTAGTTATCTTCCCTGTGTTGGAATTTTCCTTCTAGGATCTTCTGTAGGGCTGGGTTTGTGAGGAGATATTGTTTGAATTTGATTTTGTCATGGAATATCTTGTTTTCTCCTTCTATGTTGATAGAGAGTTTTGCTGGGTCCAGTAGTCTGGCTGGGCACCTATGTTCTCTCAGGGATTGTAGGACATCTGTCCAGGCCCTTCTAGCTTTTAAAGTTTCTGAGGAGAAGTCAGGTGTGATTCTGATGGGTCTGCCATTGTATGTGACTTGGCCATTTTCTCTTACAGGTTTTAATATTCTGTCTTTCTTCTCTACATTTGGAGTTTCTATTATGTGGCGAGAGGAGTTTCTTTTATGATCTAATCTGTTTGGTGTTCTGTAAGCCTCTTGGATTTTTACTGGCATCTCTTTCTTTAGGTTTGGGAAGTTTTCTTCTATGATTTTGTTGAAGATATTTCCTGGATCATGGAGTCGCGAGTCTTCTCTTTCCTCTATGCCTATAATTCTTAGGTTCCATCTTTTCATTGAGTCTTTGATTTCTTGGATGTTGTGGGTGAGAAATTTTTTAGCTTTCTCATTTTCTTTGGATGTTGTACTGATTTCTTCCATCGAATCTTCCATGCCTGAGATCCTGTCTTCCATCTCTTGCATCCTATTTTTCATACTCACATCCGTAGTTCCTGTTCTCTTCTCTTGATTCTCCATTTCCTCTTTTAACTCTGACTGTGTTTTCTTTATTGTTTCCATTTCTATTTTCATGTCTTGAATGGTATTGTTCGTTTTGTACATTTCCTTCTCCAACTTGCTTGTTTTTGCCTGGAGATCTTTCATTGCTTTTTCCTTTTCCTGTTCAAGCTGGGTCACCTTCGCGTGGAGCTCTTTAATGGTGTTATTCGTTGTTTTGACTTGTAAAATTGTGGCTTCTTTGAATTCCTTCATAGTTTTAAGTTCTTCTTGAAGGGACTCTATCACTTTCCATAATGTAGAATTGTCATCGTTTTCATGTGTTTCAGTTGTGGTGAGGTGGTTCGGGCTGGACGGAATAGCGTTGCTTTCTTTTGTTGGGGACATTTCGCTCTGTTTTTTTTTTTTTTTTTTTTTTTGTCTGGGGCCTCTGGCCATGTGGAATTTTTTTGCTGTCTTCTGGACTTGGGTCCAAAGGGGGGCACTTTGGTGTAGGATTCATGTTGCCTAAATCCACCCCTATAAGGTGAGTCATTCAGCCCCGCCTCCCTGGTGGAGACCTTGGTTCCCCGCAGGAAGGGCCCATACTAGTACAAAAGTCCGATATACGATATACGACAGTTTCAAATATCTCGCAGTTTTCCCGGGTTTGGTTCCTGCAGCGGGTAAATCCGCAGTTCAGCTCCAATAGCCTTGCCGCTCCTGCAGCTTGGAAACTGGCCAGTGACGTCACAGACTGCGATCTGTGGTCTGAAGGCACTTTGCAGGGGAGCTATGCTCACTTCCAAGGGTCGCAACCTTTCACCAGATAATTGGATTGTCTGTGTGAGACCTGGGAGTGCCCAGCAGGGTGGGGATTATCTCTGCGTGGGTTCTGAATCTGCCGGCTGGGTATTAGGTTGGAACTTACCGGGAGTCTTTCCTGGTGGGGGGATGGGTGATTCCGATTCCCGGGACCAGCGGCTTCCTAGCGTGTCGGAGAGTGGGAAGGGGTGTCTTGCCCAGGGATCTTCCGTGGTCCCTGTGTATCTGGGTGAGATTTAGAAGGGGTCGTGCCCTTTGTACAGCGTCCTGCAACACTTGCTGCCTTGTGACTGTTGACCCCGAAATCAAAATACATCCTTGCAGGCTGCCACCATCTTGGATCCCTCCGCAAATTATTTCTTAATGGTTTCTCTTCCCATGCAGTCAGTCCTCATATGAATTTTACTTTCTTCCTAGATTGCCAAAATGTTTTGGATGTTTTTAAAGAAATGTTTACTAGTATTTGAGCATAGCAGCCTTCCATGAGAAAATGTAAAACTCTTCTCTTAAATGAGTGTTGTCATACTCTGCAGGTGCCATAGGTGTGTACAGTGACATGGGAGGGGGAGGATGGGCAAGTGTCCCTTAAATCCAAGATCCATACCTTTAAATCTGTAGTCCTGTCATTTGCTCTTATGGGCATCATTTTGTACATGCCAGCTTCCTTTCCACAAAATCACTTGATAAGCACAATTCTGTTTTTTAAAGGCTTCATGATCCATTGAGTATAGCGTGGTTTGCCCTTTGATATTAAGGGTGTGCCTTCTTTTTGGGGGGGGGGTTGGTTTTTCAAGACAGAATTTTTCTGTGTAGCTCTGGCTGTCCTGGAACTCACTCTGTAGACCAGGCTGGTCTTGAACTCAAAAAGATCTGCCTGTCTCTGCCTCCTAAATGCTAGGATTAAAGGTGTGCACCACCACCACCCAGCTTATACTTGCAGTTCTTAACAAGATGAAGGCAACATTTAATGCTTTAGTTTTCCAATGATTTTAATATTAAAATAATGCCCAGTTTAGTGGCTCATGGCCTTAGTTCCAACACTCAGGAGGCAGAAGCAGGTAGATCTCTGTGAGTTCTAGGCTAGCCTGGTCCACTTTTGTGAGTTTCAGGCCAGTCAGGGCTACATAGTAAAACTCTGTCTTTAAAATAATGAATAAATTAAAAGCTAGAGAAATGGCTCAACAGTCAAGAATACTTGTTGATCTTGCAGATTTAGTCTCAGTCCCCACATAACGTCTCACAACTGTCTGTAACGCCAGTTCCAGGGGACTCAACACACTCTTCTGTGTTCTGCAGGCACCAGGCATGCACATGGTGACCATACATGCAAGCATAATCATAAAATACATGTCTAATTAAAAAAAAAAACACAATTTCACTTAATAAGATTCTTTTCTGTATACTCCTTAGAGCCAGTCAAAAGTCAGTATTTCAAGAATCAAAGAAGTAAATGAGTTTTTACTACATGAAAATCATCATTTGTGTATATATTTTTAAGATTCTCTTTATACCATATAAAAATTTGTCCATCTATTAACATTCTTACATAATATTCTTTACATATTCAAATAAAGTTTTATGTATAGGGGTTAAGTCATAAAGTTAGAACAGTACAATGTGTTTAGCAAATTCTGATCCATTGATTGTTGTTATCAGCTTGGTTTCGAATTCCCACTGGCCAGCTTGTTATATGTCCCACTAGGTTAGGATTTAAAAATAAATGTATTTGCACATTTTTATTGTTTTTAAGCTCGGATATTGCTGTCTCAGTAGTATATCTGGCTACTTTTCATGCACTAACTAGCTATATAGGAAAACTGCATTTAGCTGATGGCTGGTGTTCTTTTCCTGAGATGATGGAGTGTGTTTGTGTGTGGTGGGGGTTGTGGTGTGTGGGTATGAGTGTGGATATATGTGTGCATGTGTGTATGTGGTGTATGTGTGTTACTCTTGATCATCTTATGAAATGTTTTTTCTTGTTTTTTATTTATGCAAATCATTGCTTAAATGATTTGTGTGTGTTGCTCTTTTCTTGATACTCTTATGAAATAATTTTTCCTTTCTTCTTCCTTATTTATGCAAATCATTGCTTTGGTGAGTTACTGTCTGATGAAACTCTAAAGTAGCCCCAGAGCACTAACATGACAAGTACTTGGATTTCTCTGACTAAAGAACCTGTTTAGAAACTGAAAGAAAAGACAGATTTACAATGAACAAAACGAAATAAAAAGTAAATGAAGTAATCAGAGTTAGAGAAATTGATATTGGCAGGTTGTTCCTAGATGAGCAATCTTTCAAAATACTCCTTGTACATTGCTGCTATTCCTTTATTTATTATTAAAATAACATGATCCATGAGGAGCTTTGGGTGACTCTCTGCCTAGCTAATTCTAATTAATCCAGTCAGAGAGCAGTAGGGTAAGTGGAGCAGTCTATCGGATTGAAATTCATAACTTAATTGAGGTCAAAGTCCCGGTCTGAGAGAACAAAAGTCTTTTGCTGGGACCAGGCAGATCAATAGCAATAAATATCTGGCTTGGGTACAAGTCGCTCATAGTGACAGATTGTCTGACACTGGCCAGAGGTCTTGGTTCTGTTAAGGGCAAAGTCTTGAGCATGCCTGGTTCTTGCTGATGTTCAGTCCATACCCATGACACTTGGAAAAAAGTAATTCTCTCAACAGCTCTGGAAAGTCTTATGGAAGCAGTTTGCATGAACTTCCTTATGGCTTCTTATCATCAAGTGAACATTTCTTTAAATGACAGAGTGTTTCTATCACATTGCTGGTAAGACCAAAGGATGCTGTTGACTAATCTTGTTTTCAGTGTGTATTCACTATACAAAGTAAGGAATTTCATTATGAGAGTTTCCTGCATGGATACCAGATTTGCTGTCCTCCCTGTTACCTTTCTCATTACTCACCCCTCATTCTGTTCCCTTTTCCAAATACTCAAAGTTGATTAATTTTTTTAAAAGGAGTGTGTGTGTGTGTGTGTGGGTGTGTGTGTGTGTATATGTACGTGCTGTATGTGTGCAGGTGCCCAGAGAGGCAAGAGGCAAGGAGTGTCAGACCCCTAGCATTAGAGTTACAGGCATTTGTGAGCCTCCCTACATGGATTCTAAGACCCCAATGTGGGTCCTCTGGAAGAGCAGAAAGTGCTCTTAACCACCAAGCCATATCTCCAGCCCCTGTTCAAAAGAATGCATAGAATTATTTTCAGGCAGAAACATAATAAACTATATTTATTGTCTTTTTTTATATGTAACTGTAAAAGTCAAAAGGACAGTGTTAGTTTATATGAGTTAGAATTAACTCTTTTAGATGTGATAATGGTATTGTGGCTACATAGGAATATATTTCTGTTTTTGTTATATTTAGAAACAAGAGGTAGTAATGCCTGTAATTTCCTTATTGGACAAAACAAGAAGAAAAACATGGAGTGTTTTTAAATCTGAATAATGAGTTTCTACTTTCATGAATATATAAATATTTTCACAATAAAAAGTAACAGCTCCGAGACTGGAGAGATGACTCAACAGTTTAGAATACTGACTGCTCTTCCAGTGAACCTGGGGTCAATTCCCAGCATCCCTATGGTGGCTCACAGCTAACTGTAACTCCAAATCCAGGAGTTCTGACACTCCTCTGTCTTCCATGGACACTGCACATACGTGCTGCAAAACACCCATGTGCACACAGTGAAAGTAAATAAAACTCAACAAAACTTTGAAAGTAACAGCTCAGAGAGCATGTAAGATAAACTCTTTAGGCTGATAACGTTATGAATGTTATGAGGAGAGATTTTCCACTGTGTTATTCTATTTATAACTTTCAGTTCCTGAATTATCCAAAGTTTGATGTTCTTTTATTCATAATCATCACTATTACAATTATCTAATTAGTACAACATTGTGATGTCCCACTCATCAATTAATCAAATAATTGATTAACTCATCACAATTGTTGCCACTGAGCTTCAGCTACCCTCTGACTATGGGAAAATAAACTCTTAAGATCAGCAGTTATTGGCCTTATAGAGGGTAGAGAGCTTCACAGTCAAGATTCAAATGTGTTTTCTAATCTCAAATGATGTCTAGTGAATTTTCAGTTAGTTCATCAAAGTAAAGTGAAGAATGGGCTTCATAAGGAAAAACAAAAAAAACAGGACAGTGTGGTATCAGGTCATTTCTCCAGAGTATTTTCTGTTTAAACAGTTACCACCCTTTATTTATGTGGCGGCCTACATATGTTTTATAAGTTTACATGTACACCAAAATAATAATGAACCAATAATGTCTCTTTATGCCAAATTAGGAGAGCAATGGTAGAATTTTTTAATGGGTTTGTGAATACCAAATATAGGCTGAGTCTGAATATCTTAAACTTGAGAAAGCATAGTAGAAAAAGTCTTAATCAGAGGAGGTAAGAGGCTCATGAGCTCTCTGGAAAACCTACAGACAGGTCATATAATTCTATAAGTACAACTTAGGGCAATATTATATGTTGTTTGCACATTGAGCTTCTGCATGGTCCAGCTTCAAATCCATTCACTCAGACCTCTGTTTTAGTGTTCCTGCAAATCCTTTTAAAAATCTGTGGTGGGATTTATCACTGTCTTATGATTTTGTCTGTTCATTAGGTTCTGGGTTCCTTGAGATTGGGAACTGATATTTTTTCCTGTTCTTAGTGCCCAGTATTTTAATGGACATAACCACTTAGTATGTCCAATGTAAACAAAGAATAAAATTTTGCAGTAGAAATAATAGTACATCAAAGAAATGATACATGATGTGTTTTAGAAATGTAGGGAAAGTGAAATAATTTCTTTTTTTAAATTTATGTGTACATGTATGGGGGTGTAATGTGAGTGGTGTGCACACATGCCTGTGTGTGGCGGTCTGCATTGACATTAGGTGTGTGTCCTTGATTGCTCTCCACCTCTTCATTTTTTGAGACAGCTCTCACTGAACCTGAAGCTTATCAATTTGGTTAGACTGGCCAACCAGTGAGCTTCAGGGATCCTCATGCTCTCCTGGCAGGCACTTTATCAACTAAACCCTCCCTCCAGTTCCAGAAAGGGAAAATTTTCAATTAGAAATACTTGACCTTATGGTATTGCAATACTTCATGACTTCCTCCATACATGTGGTTTATATGCTTAATAGTTTTATAGAGACTGATTTAAAGGTAGTGGGTCCAAACAAATATGTTATAACACATGTAAAAGCCATTCTTGAACACAAATGCTAAAGACTTTGTTTTAAAGATAAATTAGACCTACTCTCTTTTTTAAGTCTCTGTGTGTGCATGTGTGTGTGTACATGTTTGTGTATGTAAATAAAGACATGTGCCAACGTGTGTGTGTGTGTGTGTGTGTGTGTGTGTGTGTGTGTGTGTGTGTGTGTGTGTGTGTGTAGGTCACAGGACAACCCTGTCTGCTCTCTCCTTCCCCTTTGAGACAGGGTCTCTTGTTCTCAACTGTGTAAACCAGGCTAGCTGGCCAGTGAGCTTCCAGGGAGTCTCTGTCCCTGCCCCACTGCTGTAGGAGTTTTCAAATACATGCTACTGTGTCCAGCTTTGCATGGATACTGGGGATCCAAGTCCACGTACTTCCCTGGCAAGAATTTTACACTAAGCCAACTCCTCAGTGCCACATGTACTTTTTTATTTTTTCCTTTTGAGACAGGGTCTCACTCTGTATCCTTGACTGGCCTGGAACTCCAAGGGACCCATCTGTGTCTCTGTCCTCCATGCTGAGAATAAAGGCCTGCTCCACCATGCCCTGCTATTCATACATACTTTCCAATAAAGTTATAGTACTTCAGTGCCTATTTTTTAATGATTTATTGCTCTTGACAATGGACTGATATATTTCGTGTTACGTTTCTTTTTTCAAACATTTAGAAAGCTATTTCTTGTTTTAATATTTTTAGAACTATAAATGAATTGAAGAAGTATGAAGAATATCCTTAAACTGGTGGAAGGTCTTAGTGTGTGACTAGAGCAGAAGGAAGAGCTGAGGCATCAGATAAAAGTGCTTCTCTTTTATTTCTTCCTTCCCAAATGTAAAATATACACCTGCTTTTCAAATAGTATCTTCTAACAGAATTGCAATGGGATTATTTATATAGAGATCAATCCAAACTGCCTGGATCATTCCTGGGTCCATCAAGGGCAGATGTTGCTGCTGGTGTATGTGCCCATAGGCCTGAAGAGTGGCCAAGGGGTGAGTGAATGAGGTCTGCAGGACTAGGTGAAGCATGGTCCTGGGAGTCGCCATGGCTGTTCTTATGTAGGTGGTGTGCCTTTTATGTTGTGGGGCTCCCATCTGTACTTTTGACAAAGACCCCAGCAGGTGTTGGGGGAGATCTGCCTACCACCTTGGGGATATCAGAATGCTCTGTAAATTTTCACAAGACCTCAAACTTCCCTTCTGTACCTAGAATTTGCCTGTTTTCAGATTAAGCTTCCAAAATATTTAGTTTTTCAAAGGGTTTCCTTTAAGGGCTCTTTAAGATTGTGAAGGAAGAGTTTTGGTACACACCCAGATCGTCCTCACACCCAGTGAGGTCTATATACGGACATCACACACACCAGGCTTTCCTCTTTAATAAGTCATTTTTTGTCATTTTTATGTTGAATAGTCACTTCTGCTAAGTTTGTATCTGGGAATGAACAGCTGGCTCACGGTATACCATGAATTGAGTTCAAATTACTTTGAGTTCAGAGAACACCAGTGTCATCTTATTTTTATATCTGACTGAATTATAGGATACTGTCAACGTGTTATGACCTTATATATAGTAAAGTGTGCCTTCTTCACAGTCCCCTGGCTACATTCTCTCTTGCTGTTGCTAAAAACCTGTAGTTATTGACATCTTATAATCCTGTAAGCTTGAAAACAAAAGAATTTTTAAAAAATTGGTTTTTATTCCTCAAGTAATCTTAGCTACCTACATATAAATCATACCATCTTGTAGTATTTAAGGCTAATTCTAGACTATGACTTTTATTAATTGTATAATTTTCTGACTTTTTTTTTTTTTTAGGTTTTTCAAGACAGGGTTTCTCTGTGTAGCCCTGGCTGTCCTGGACTCACTTCGTAGACCAGGTTGGCCTTGAACTCACAGAGATCCACCTGTCTCTGCCTCCCAAGTGCTGGAATTAAAGGCATGTGCCACCATGCCCAGCCCTAATTTTCTGGCTTTTTAAGAACTGTGGTATAGAAATGGATTGTGCAGAATAATCATCAGAAAGTCTGATGATCGTAGTGAACACTTCATGAATAATGAGGGTACAATGTGCTGATCTTATAAAAGTTAACAGTACTGACTGACATGTAGAACAGGAATCAGCAAATACTGTCAATGTGTGTGCACTTATTGAACTGTTTTAATATAAAGCATAAAACTTTACACTGTATTCTAGAAAAGCTATGGATACATTTGAAGACTATAGTGTAGGATATTTTAAAATTACTAGTTTGCATTTGAAGTTTTTGAGGCATAGTTTATGGTCACATGGATGATGCCTTTTGTTTGACAGATCTGTTATCCACAGTTTTTTGGTAATTAGCTGTCAGTTAATTTCACAAAAGTACATATTCTGTTTCTCTTGAAAACCCTGAAATTATGGTATCCTGGCACATGCTCAGATGGCACCGATCAGCTCAATCTCGGTTGCTGCTGCCCTCTGTTGGCAGGCCCGGGTGCTGCAGCTTCCCATAGTGCAGCTTCTCATTCTGACCAGATGATCTCACTCTAATGTTTTCTGCTTGTGGCACTGGAGTGCTTAGTAACCTGGTATTTAATAGGAGCAGGCTTGTAGTTCAGATACTTGGTTTTCAGTTCTGTTCTGCTCTGCTGCTTCAGTATATCATAATAGGAAATCCTAAAGGTAGAGAGAAACGGCCCATCGTCTGCTTCAACATCCAACCTAATGCAGACATTTCGCTACTCAACATCCAAAGGTGCGTAGACCAGCTAGCCCTTGAACTTTTATTTATTTATTTATTTAGATTTATTTATTTACTTACATATATGCGAGCTCTATCTGCATGTACCCCTACATGCCAGAAGAGGGCATCAGATTCCAGTATAGATGGTTGTGAGCCACCATGTGGTTGCTGGGAATTGAACTCCAGACCTCTGGAAGAGCAGACAGTGCTCTTAACCGCTGAGCCATCTCTCCAGCCCCTGAACTTACAAGGTAGCCTATGCGATTTTGGAAACTCTAATTGTTACAGATTTATTCTGTGTGCATACACACACAAACAAGCAAGTCATGCAATCTTTGGGTTCAAGTCAGAAGACAGGTCAAATATCCCTCTGTCACGTAACAATCATTATGATATTTGAGAACAGTAGTCATTTTCTTCCTAAGTCATATAAGCTAATTTCACTATTCCACTTGCACACTGAATCCATGTTCTTTCTTAAACTTACATATTTAAAATACTCAAACTGTGTTCTCTAAGGTGTCTTCGCATTGGCACAGAACAGAGTAGAACTGTAGGAGCAATGAATGGGTGGAGTCAAGGGCAAGACTTCTGCTTTATACTTGGTGTTCTTTAAAGTTTGCTTATGAGGAAATGTCCCTAGATATCTGAGTGAATGATTTCACAGCAAAACATTTTACAGATGTATCATGTTAGTCTGATTCTAGCCCAACCAGCTGTAGAGTTTTATTGCAGACTGTAGCCAGCCTTTATTGTAGCTTTAGTGCAACTACTTGCTATCTTTTAAAAGAAAAAAATTAAAAGGTTTTTAAAATGTATATCGGGACACATCTTGTATTCTTATTGGTATAATGGCATTTGTCAGCATGGTCATATGTTTTAATTTTCTGGGACCGCAGACTTGATCCCATGAGCTCACTTGTAATTCAGGAAAGGGTATGAGCTGTCTCTGTGTCCCAGATGCCTCTGGAGGGCTTTTCCTTCCAGGGGAGCTTTCTAATGGAATTCAAGGTTCTTTCTAAGGGTGAGCATTACGGAACCTTCCCAGGCTGCTATGGGAGGGATTATACCCTGGGTTCAAGGACACAGGCAAGGCTTAATGTGCACAGCATGCCCTGCTCTTCCCCTGCACCTGCTTGCTGTGATTGGCAAGGTTAGCTCTGAGAGGCTGCAGCTCTTAGAGTGATTTGATTAGACTCACCACTTTGTTCCTTTCACGTCCCCTCCCTCTACAAGCACCAAACCACCACCTCTTTGTCTTTGCCTTGCTAACTTCCTTTTTATCCCCCATCCCATTTTTGAGTCAACTTTTGACACTATGTGAAGCAGAATAAATAATTCAAAATAAGATAGCTTGCCTTACTGAAACTTAATGTGACTTTCATTTTGACTGATGCCATAAGAAAATACAGGATCATCATTTATACTAGCAATTCACATAGATTGACAGATGTCATTCCACATACCTCCATCAAGACTAGGTATGTGCAAATGAGTTTCCCTCACGGCAGATGTTTAAAATACTTTTATAAAAGCTTCAGCAATGTACAAAACTAAAGGTAAGCTCACTGTATTTGAACACTTACATAACATTTCATTATAGTTCTAGCAACTACCTTTTTGGTCAATCTTGTGTAATCTTTACTGCTGCCCTGCTTTAACCTTAGAAAGAATATAAGGAAAGCTGTGGACACCAGATTAAAAAAACATGCAAGTCGAGTTTTTGAAGCAGTTTTAACCTGTTTATATTTGGAAGTGCTAGCCCTGGCTGGCCTGGAATTTGTTGTGTAGCCCTGGTTGGCCTGAAAGTTGCCGTGTAGACCAGGCCACCCTTCAACTAAGCGATCCACTTGCCTCTGCCTCTGGAGACCTAAGACTAAAGGCTGGAACTACCACACCTGGCTATAGAATTCTTTTTAGCATGCTCCCTCATTTCCATGTTCAACTTCTTTCCTCTGAGTTACTTATTACCTTCTGTTGACGAACGATGCTTTCTACCCATGTTGACACATTTGGGAGGCTTTGAGTGTTTCAACATAAAGGCCCAACAGTTCAGTCTCATCTGGAGGTTCTAAATTGTAATTGCTACCAGCAAAAAACAAAAACTACTGCTCTCTGCATATGGTTTTCAGGAGAAGATACTGGTATTTACTGGGATGATAGTTCTAATTATTCTTGAAGCATACCATCTGAAGGTATGAGACCAGCTGATTACACTTGGCCACAGGGTGATCTTTCCCAGCATGCTTCTTCACCTCCTTTGTCAGCTGGTACTTTACTCTGTCTCTTTCTGGTACATCTGTGGTCAAAACCACCAGTAAGCCATGTGGGGTGGTGGACACTTGTAACCATAGCAGGTTAACACAGGATGTTCTTGCGCTCTGAGCCTGTTGTTTAAAGAAACAAACAGAAGAACAAGCTGGGAAATGGCATTAGCAACCTGAAGTTTTCCCCACAAAGCTGTCTCATTGGTGAATCTCACACTGCCCAGCCCTTATGTAAGCCAAATGTACTTTAAGATTTATTATTATTTTGTTTTTATTTTTGAGACAGTGTCCCACGTGTAACCTGGGCTGCCCTCAAACTCATAGACATCCACCTGCCTCTTCTGGGTGAGTGCTGGGGTTGATTTATCTTTATTTTTAATTGTGTTTATGCATGTGTGTCTGGGTGGAGGTATGTGCATGCACAGTTCGGCACAGTTGCCCTAAGGAGCCATACTAGAGCCTCAGATTGTCCTAGAGCTGGAGTTACAGGTGGTTGTGAACCCTGAGAGCTGAACTCAGGTCCACTGGAAGAGCAGTACATCCTTAACCACTGAGCCTTAAAATGTATTTTAAAAATGGAAACTAGTGATCCAATTCAAATATTATTTCATAATACTAGATACGTTGTCTTTTGTGTTTAGTGTGGTTTCTTTTTCCCCATCCCTATGGAAAGAGGGAACAGAGTAAGATATAAGCCTGATGTTTGAAAATGGTCAGAAATAATGTCTGTTGAACATGGTGGCCCTGTATCTCTCATAAAAAACAAACAAAAAAAGTACTTTTTAAAAGTTCTTCATGTTGGTGTTCTCTATAATTCCAATCTTTTTTATAGCTGGAAATATTTTTAATGTTTTATTGAATACAGTAGAGTAACACTGTTTCTATAGCAACAAATGTCCTAGAATACTTACTGACTCTGTTTAACAAATAAACCAAAATAAATAGATGACTGTAGCTGGGCGGTGGTGGCGCATGCCTTTAATCCCAGCATGTGGGAGGCAGAAGAAGGTAGATCTCTGTGAGTTCGAGGCCAGCCTGGTCTACAAAAGTGAGTCCAGAACAGCCAGGGCTACACAGAGAAACCCTGTCTTGGGGGAAAAAAAAAAAAAAAAAAAAAAGGTGACTCTCTTTCTGTGAGGGAATGTATTCCATATGAAAACAACCATATTGTTTATTGGCTGGTAGTCCTGTGGGAGTTTGAGGGCTGAAAACTAGGGGCTTTGCCCCGCTGTATGTATCAACCCTTCCAGTGCGGCGTTCATCCATCTGTTTGTTGTATGGTGTCTACTGGCCAGAAGTTGTTCTTCCTTGAGGCTGGCTCTCCTCAAGGAGGGTCACTGACAATATCACTGCTGTTGTTTTCAGTATATCCTAAAACACTTTTTTTGTTAAAAGTAACTAACATTTGAGATTTTTATAGTTTCCACTATACTTTGTCATTTGAACTGTGTTCAATTGTTTAAACGTGTGCCCTGTATAGAGAGCTAAGTGTGCCTAAACACCTCTTTCAAAGGGGAAAAGTTTCTTCTAATGAAAACTATCCCTACCTACAATTTATTAAACCTCGACATACTGTGTTACTTAAGAGTTCTCAGAGAAAATTAAAACCCTTTTGACTAGGTTTTGCAATGCAGGGAAATTTTTAGTGACATTTAAAAGGGTTCTCTTGTGTCCCTCTAATGGGATAAATAAAAAAAGGCTTGTTTTAGCCCAGCAAATGGGGGGACAATCCAATTTCCTTGATTCCATCAGGACACTCTTAAAGCATTAGCTGTGCAGTTAAAAAAAAAAAACAATTCAGCTGACCCCCTTTGCCTGATGGCTTTGAAAAGTGTCCTGATGTGTAGGTATTTGCTCAACACAGCATACTTGGCTATCGCTCTCCCAACACATCCGTTGATGGAAAAGTCTTAGGTGACGCTCCAATAAATGTCAGTTTATGTTATAGAACTATAAAAGCAGTGCACACACCGTAGTGGCCTCCGATCTGCAGCCTTTCACTTGAAGATGAAAAGAAATCTTGTCAAGTATGCTTAAATTAAGGAATACAATAAATCATGTAAAATAACATTTTGGGAAATGCTTTGGTCACTTTAATAGCTTCTCTGGGGTTGATATTTGCTTTTGTTCAAAAGATGGCGCTGATTCAGAGAGCCAGGGACAGCATTCTCAGAGAACCAGCCACAGAAGCAAGGGGTTTGATTCATTAGGACTGAGGCAAGACCTCAGAACTTCAGTTTTTTAAAAGATTAAGCCATGATGCATGTTAATAAATTTCTGGGTTGAAATCCCAAAAATTCATTTCTAACACATAAGTTTTTTTTAATTAAAATATAATTACATCACTTTCCTCTTCCCTTTCCTCCCTTCACCCCCTACTCCCATGTCCCTGCCACTCCCTCTCACATTGATAGCCTCTATATCTTTCATAATTATTATTACATATATATGTGTAGGTAAATAAATACATCCTACTGAGTCTGTTTAGTGTGTTCTTGGTCCCTTACTTGGATAACAGTTGGACTTGGGACTGTGCATAAAGAGATACTAGCCTCTGAATTTGTGGTTCAAATTTTCAATCAAATTAATTATTCTGAAAGTCTTTAACATCTGAGCATGCCTTAATGTATTTTAAAAAGTGTGCCGGTGGACACCAATCCATCTTGCATGAACTGGCATTTATTTTACATTTGGCTCTATTTTCCCCCTTGGCAAAGTTTAGGTAAATCAAATCCTTAAAACCCAGTGTTGAGGGGAAATAGCATGAAGATGGAGTATTACCTGCTCTAGGTTTATCAGCAGTGTGGAACTGCTATAGCGGTGTGCTTGCTTACCAGAGCTCAGAGATTAGGCATGCTTCCTTCATCTATCTCTAAAATGCACTTGTGAAATATGTAGGAGACAAAGTTTAACCATATCTGTCAAGAAGATATGTGATAGAGACTGACTTATCCAAAAGTCATAGCAGGAAAACCTAGACTGACAGAGGCTTCAGAACTAGGAGGTTCTAAACGACAA
Source organism: Lophiomys imhausi (assembly GCA_907164525.1). Lineage (NCBI taxonomy): Eukaryota > Metazoa > Chordata > Mammalia > Rodentia > Muridae > Lophiomys > Lophiomys imhausi. The sequence continues at coordinate 3,163,459 of CAJQZJ010033427.1, forward strand.
GGGTCTGGCAGGCATGTCCATTGTCTGCTGGTGGAAGAGTGCATTGCCCTTGTCCCTTCGCCTCTAACTGCTCTGGATAGAGGCGCAGTGTTCTGTGTCATACCTCTGTTTTATTCCATCAGTACAAGAAACTGCACCTTAGCAAACCCTTTGCGTAGAATAATGTATATTTCCATAACACTATTTTTTAAGTGGAGTCTTACGTACATTGATTTCTCATTATCCTCAGACTAAAATTATGGAAATACTGTAGATAGAAATGGAGGACCAAAGTCCTCTCTCCTTGTAAGAAACAACCAGATATTATAATACTCTTGTATTATTCATTGACATTGTCACCTTCTAAAAATATGTGTTGAATTTGTGACTTACATTGAAGCAAAGCAAAGCTCTTTTTTAGAGTGACTCCATGTGCTGCTTTGGGGGATAAAAGTAGTGTCTGTATCATTAAAACCAGCTTGCAAACAATTAAAGTTGACTTTGAAATCGCCATAGGTTACATGAGTGAAGTCATGTGATCACCACACCTTGGCAACCCTTCTTCATTTCCCTGGAGTTCTCCAAGCCTGTATCTTGTGATTTCCATCCAGCCCCAGCTTTCTCATCTGTTCTTTTTTCCTCTGGTTAAGCAAAGGTAAATCAAATTAAATGATAACCCTGTGCATTGTCGTAGCAGGTATTCTTAAGCTGAACTTCCCTCCAATACAAAGTGCTGAAGATGGAGTCAGGGAATTCTGCAGAGGTCAGGCAGAGTGGTGGCAGTTAATCTCTGCTGCTCTGATATCCGACAGCTGGTCTGCCATGGGCCTGGTGCCAGCAGTGTCTTTACAGGCTTTGTAGCAGAGATTATTCAAAGGAGATTAATTCCTCTAAACCCCTTATATTTTAATTATTTCTGTATGTATTTATAAAGCCTGCAGTCTGCTAGTTTCAGAGCACAACTGTCCAAGACTGTCTCTAACCTGGTTTCCAGTCAGGAAGTGCATTTCTGCTACCACAGAAGATACACTACTGATTTGCTTTTCTTTACCATCACATCAAACTTGTTTTTATTTTGCTTTTTTGTTTTGGTTTTATGTTCAATGTTGACAACATGACTTTTTTTTTTTTTTTTTAAATGAAGGATAGCCACCCCAGGGCTTAGGGGCCATCTTGAAAGAGAAGGCAAAAAGATCATAAGAACCAGCGGTCAGGGAGGACGAGAACAGTGTTCTCTGGACATGACTGGGCCCCTGTATTCATGAGCACAGAGAAGCTGTGGCTGTGTGCACAAGGCCTGCACAAGAACAAGACAGTAAATATTCCAGCATGGAGCAGGTAGAGGCTCACCAGCCCCAACTGCTAATTAAAGAGCTGTTGACAGTTGGTGGCTTCTGAGGCTAGGGTCCACATTTCAGGTGATGGATGGCCCATAGCTATAAGTACATAGGCAGTACAAATTGGATTCAGTGGATTATTTAAGAAGAAAAAAAGAAAAAGAAATACACAAAGTTAAGTGGGGTAGGGAGGTAGGATTGTAGATCTGGGATGAGTTCAGGGAGGGGTGAGAGGTGAATATGATCAAAATAGGTGCGTGAAAGTTTCAAAAATTATTTAAAAATGATACCTGAAGTTATTATGACATGCTAAAATGTTTTGTATTACATGATAGGAATAAAAAGTTACAGACTCATAGAATTTGGAAACCCTCTATTATTAAAAACTATGCCTTTCAGAGATTTTTTTTAAGATTTTTCTTTTTTCATTCATGTGTACGTGTGTGCCACATATGTATGGGTGCTCTTAGAGGTCAGGAGAGGGCATCACATCCCCTGAAGCTGTTACAGGTGATTGTGAGTCAGACAACGTGGGTGCTGAGAACTGAACCCTGGTCCTCTGGAATGCAGCAGCCACTCTTCCCCACTGAGCCACCCTTTTAATGATAATGGATAGGCATACCTGTTGTACTTTTCAGCATTGCCAGATAATCTTACATCTAACCAGACATCTAGAGCAAAGACTTTATGGAGGGTTCTAAAAATTTCCCCCACGCAGCCTGAACGAACAGAGAGCTGTGAGGGATCTTGACACACACTGTGCTGGCATTAAAGCATCAGGGTTCATGCCAAGTCTTCAGCGCACATGGAAGCACTCTCCTCTGTGGCCCTCTTACATACCGAGAAAAGGAGGCTTGGAGGCTTCACTTCCTGAAGCTCTTCAAGTTTCTAAGGAACCTCTAGTAAGACCTATATTCATTCAGAATGTCTCTGTGATAGTTGTATCTCCCAACACTTGTTTCAGATAAGTATAGCACTGTATATTTTTTAGTGATTTTATTGTGTTAGGTAGGGGTAGGGCATTGCTATATAGCACGTTTGTAGAGGTCAGAGGACAACTTTGTGGAGTTGGCTCTCTCCCCTCCACCTTTATCTGAGTTCCAGAGATGAAGCCGGTCACCAGGAATGTGCAGCAGAAACCTTTGCCAGCAGAGCCATCTCTCTAGCCCTGCAGTTACTCTTTCCAGTCATCAAGACTGCCTGCTCTCCTCTTACATATCTCCGTTGTTCTTAATTGAAGCTGCATATTGGGCAGGTGTGAAACACAATCTTGGTTAGCCAAAATAGTAGTAAGTGATGTTTCATAGTCCACATTCAAAGATGGCTTCTACTCTAAGCATGAGTGAGGCCCACGTATCTCATGACCTGCCACTTGGCTAGTATAAAGAGCCCAATCATAAGTTATAGTCCTACACTTCAGCTTACTGTATTGTTTTAGACAAGTTATTTAACCTTGCTGAATTTGAGTTTCCTTATTCATAAAGTGGAGCCATAGGTAACTGCCCCATTCAGGACGCTAGTTGAAAATAAATTGGTATGTATGAAAGTGTTCTATAAGTTTTTTGCTTCTTCAGAATAGCATATCTGAATCAAGAAATAATGTGGAATGTTGGGAGTTATAAAGATTTTTACAGCCTTTATAACATTTACTTACTTATGTGTATTGGGGGTGCACACATGCTGTGTGTACAGATCAGAGAACAACTGGCAGGAGTCAGTTTTCCCCAGCATGTGAATACAAGGAATTGAACTCAGGTGGCAAGTGCCTCTACCCACTGCTCCTGAGATAAAACTCTTTTATGCCATCCATTCTTTGTGATTGGTTTTGAAATTGACATTAATTGCGCTTTTTCCCTTGTCTATTTCCAAACTGTATAGTCTTTTTTATAATTGTTAGTTTGGGAAAATGTCTTTTAGCATAACGGCTGTTATAGAAAGCATGACCAGGCTAGAGGGATGGCTCAGCAGTTAAGAGCATTGGCTAGTGCTCTTCCAGAGGTCCTCAGTTCACTTCCCAGCAACCACATGATGGCTCACAACCATCCACAATGTGATCCAATGCCCTCTTCTGGCTGCAGGTGTACATGCAGATAGAGTACTCATGTTCATAAAATAAATGAATAAATCATCTTTTTGGAATTTTTTTCAAAAAAAAAAAGCATGACCATAGGAATTCTGATCTAACACCTGATGTAAACAGCCTATGCTGTTCACACAGTAGATTCTTATATTTGAGCTGATCTGAACTTCTTCTACATGTATTCTTAATTTTAGTGGTGCCCAAATTCTAATCAAAGCTAGGGAAAGCAGTAGAAATTTTTTACCTGATTTGAAGACAAGTAGAATACACGTCAAAACTATAAGTAGAAAGTTTCATAATTAGGAAAATTCTTACAGAATAGAAGAAACCAGAAAATGTTTTAAGGATGCTCTTGTAGGAGTTAGTGGATGAGGAGATTAAAACTGTGTTACTGTGGGAAAAGAAAGAATCAGAGACATACAAAGAATATAGAAGAATTTAGCTAACTTCACATCAGGAAAGACAAAGAGGATAATCTTTAAAGGTTGAAGATGACTTCAAAGTCATGAATGGAAAAAGGAGTTCTTGTTCTACCGTGACTCATTTGGAGAGCTAAAATGGGACCCTTGAAGAAATGTCCTTAAGAAAAAAGAATAGTCGGCTGGCGAGATGGCTCTATGGATAACGTCCTTGCCATGCACGCTATGTGAGTACCCGTGGTGCTGCATGTCTGTAGCCCTCAGGCCAGGGAGGCAGGGATGCACTGATCCCTGGACCACCGGTCAGCCAGGCTAGCCCATCTGTGAGCTCCAGGTTCTCAAAGAGCTGTCTAAAAAAATAAGACAGAGAACAATTGAGAAAGATGCCCAGCATTTACCTCTAGTCTCCACATTGTATGTCCACATGCCTGCACAAAAATGTATCCACACGTACATAGCACACACAGAGACACAAAGAAAAGTCAGTGTAAGACATTCTTGCATAGAGATGTTTTCTAAAAGATCAGTGACAGAAGCAGGTAAGTTGACAGCCTAGCTCTGCCAAGACAGGGTAGGTAAGTCCTTCATAATTCCTGCTCTACAATCAATGTCTGTCAGAGAAACGGGGCCAAATGGCTGAAGATTGATGCTGTAATGTATGGAGAGAAAATGGGAACTGTCCAGGCAGCCACTGGTATGTCATTTCTTAGTTTTGGAAGCTGCAGGCCCTGCACTTCCTATATAATCAAATATATTTATCCCTCTCAGGTCTCTGAGGTGGTTGAGGAATAGATAGCTAGAGTCTCATAGTTAAATTTTGAGTTGTTTAGGAATCAAGAGGGTGTTCTGGATCTAAGAAGATATTTTTAAAATTGTGAGGCAAGTTAGTATGAAAGCTGAGTTAGATATAGAACTTTAAACTCATGGAGATGGTTAGATAGTAGAATGTTAAAGTCAGGTGCCAAATACATATGGACTGGACATTGGGAATGTACGCTAAGCCATATAACTCTCATAATTGTGGCCTATTTATTTCTGTTGTTTTGTATTGTATTTATAGTTATAAGAAAAAGAACCATTTGTTGGACTGAAAGGGAGAGCTGTTGGGGGGAAAAAGAAATACCTTGAACTAAAAAAAAAAGGGAAGAGGATGGGGGGTTGAGGGGGAAGAGGGTGGAAGGGTGGGACTGCAGGGGGGAGTAGGGAGGGGATTGTGATTGAGATGTAACTTGAAGAAATAAATAAATTATTTAAAAAAAGATCAGTGACAGTATAAGAGAAAACTGAATCTTAATTCCTCAGGATACTGAAGAATCTCCACGTAAACATGAAAATGCCCACAAAACAAAACATGAAATCCCTGTAGTGTTTGGAAGCATAAAGTTTAGGGCCAGAGACATAGCTGAAGTTCACTTTGCCACCTCAGATCATGTGACCTTCGGCAAGATGGAGCTTTTAGTCTTGTCATTTTTAAAAGGAGATAATGTGATGCCTACTTGTTGACTGGGTTAAATAAAAGAACAAATGTAAATTGCCTAGCCTGGCGAACAGCCTTAGCCACTACTATCATTCTTTTACTTAGAAATAATGAAAATTTGTGCTGATTTTGTTGTTGTTACAGCAGATAGCATATAGTATGCACAAAAATATATGAAATAAGGTATTATTAACGCTGTCTAGAATATGGAATAGAAGACGATGTGTATGTCATCAGTATAGAATTCTAATATAAAGCTGACTTTGGTAGAGTGTTGTGTTCTTTTCTTAAAAAACTATATCAGAAATAAGATCTTTGTATTTGTTCTTAGTTATACATCTGTACACAAAAGTTATCAAATTACGTAAGGATGGGAAAAAGAGGTAGAGTGGGAGGATAAGCTCAGGCTAACATTTACTGAAAAGACACTCCCTTTAATACAGTCATTCAGTCCCTTTAATAAAATCAGTTGCTTATGCCAAAAAATGTGGCTCACAGTAGTTTAATCTTGTATGTATGGCCTTTGTTCATATTTTACCCACAGGCTACGTGCCCTACTTTTATTGGGTCCCAAGCAAAGCAGATTATTTAACATTTCTTTAGGAAGCCCAGGCAAGGATTTAGACAAGACTGTTGTGCACAATAAAAACTGAAGTAAGCATCTTCCCTTGTTTGTAAACATTTTGAAAAAATTTCCCTGAAAGAGAAGAAAGCCTGTGAATGGTGATTTAAAAAAAATCACAGTCGATAATATTTGTAGACAAATAATTCTAAAGAAATTATAGGACTCAAAAAAAAAATTGGGATTGTAGCTTGAAGGTACATCGAGGGTTAAACCTCTGAGCTGTAGAAGCAGATTGTGTTTTTCTTTTGTGATCTGGTCTGACAAGACATCAGTATTCTATTCATCTGTTGGGAATTAGGCTGTTAATCCAATCAATGACTCTTGAGTGAGCTGTAGCCCTACCTCCCCCACTGGGGAGCAGTCGGATCAAACTGCAGATTGTTTAAGAGCACTATGCTGTCCTCATGTCAGGTGGAATTCTCAAACGGTCCCTGGTGAATTGGGGATAGGGAAAGCTGTCTTGGCCCATTTATCCTGCTCCTTAAATAACCAGGTATCTGCCTCATCCATAGGAAAGCATTTGGCAGTAATGACACAGGAGTGCTATAGAAATCCATTAACCTTAACTCACAAAAATGAGGGTGAAAGGAAGGAATGTTTCAAATACCGCACAAACCAACTTATATAAGTTTTTCCATTTTATTCATATATTTTCCTACTCCTCAGCCTTAAATCATGTTTTTTGCTGGGCTATTATTATTATTAATTGTCATTTAGTCTTTTATGTCATTGAATTTTGTTAGCCACTACCAGTTCTTGTGTATTTTTCCTACCTTGGATATAAGTCAGCAGTTACAAATAAATTTTAATATAGATTATGGGAACACTAATTAAATAAAATTTTAATTTAAAAATATCTTTCTCTGAGGAATACTAATTAAATAAAATTTTAATTGTAAAGTATCTTAGTCTGAGCATACATAATTTTGACATCTTTTGCAGCCTAGCAAAATTTGATTTCTAATTACTGGTGTAATAGTCCATTAAGTACATTTGGAAATTATTATTGAACTGATTAGACAGAGGTTGAGAGTTGCAGTTACATTCTATAAAATACTGCCTCAAAGTTTTCCTATTAACCAGTAAGGTGACATGGAGCTACCATGGGATAAGTTATCCAAACTAGCGAAGAAAAATTACACTCCAGGAAGTTATTTATCTTCCCAGTCTTATTAATGATAGGTTTAAGTAATATTTCCATTGTTTTCTAACTGGATTACATTAGCAAATTCCAGAAGATCTCTAAATCTACTAAATTTATCCATCCATTCTGAAAATGTATAGCAATTGTCTTTTGTGTAACCAGGCTTCTGGGCCTGGAGTTACCACAGTGAAGGACACAAGTTCTTGCTCTTGGCACAGGAGTTCCGAGTGAGCAAAGCGTAACAAAATAGTGACGGGTGGATGCAAGAGACTGAGTGCTGGGTTATTTTGAGGGATGCTCAGGTGAGACGTTTACTAAGGTGACAGTTAAACCCAAGATTAAATGAAAAGAAATCATGCCAGTAATTCCCAAAACATGGGTGCTGGCATGTCAAGGACCAACTGTCAGGGCGATGTGCCTGTCTTGAGGACAGGAAGTGTCAGACCAGAAAAAGCATCTTCATTTTCTTAAAAACTTTGTAAAAATAGAGATATTCCTCCCCAGCCTCCCCAGAAATGCTAAAGGCATGGTGCTGAGTGAGGCAGCCTGTGACAGTATTGAAAACCATCTCAAGCCGGGCGGTGGTGGCGCACATCTTCACTTGGGAGGCAGAGGCAGGTGGATCTTTGTGAGTTCGAGACCAGCCTGGTCTACAAAGTGAGTCCAGGACAGCCAGGACTACACAGAGAAACCCTGTCTCGAAAAAACAAAAAAGAAAACCATCTCAAGACCCAGCCATACGACTTCTGGGTATACATCCAAATGGTTCCTCACCAATCCACAAGGATATCTCCTCATCTATGTTCATAGCAGCCTATTTGTAATAGCTAGAAAGTGGAAACAACCCAGATGTCCCTCAACTGAGGAATGGATAAAAAAAAAAAACTGTGGTACATCTACACAATGGAATACTACTCAGCCATCAGAAACAACAAAATCATGCAATTTGCAGCCAAATGGATGGAACTAGAGAAGCTCATCCTGTGTGAGCTAACCCAGACTCAGAAAGATACACATGGCATCTATTCACTTATAGTTGGATTTTAGCCATGTAGTACAGGATAATCATCTTACAACCAACACACCAAAAGGAACAGGAATAGACCTTATTACCTGTTAGTGGGACACTTTGCAGTAAATAGAGTTGCCATATAGGCCCCCAGGGCAAGAGGAAGCTCTTAACACTCATGACTGTTGAACTGAGGGGGGCTGATATGTAGGGGCACCCTACTCCGGAGAAGTAGAATAGGTGGGAGATGGGGGAGAATGAAGGAGGGTGGGACCGGGATGGGTGGAGAAAACTTGAAGCAATTAAAAAAAAAAAAAAAAAACAGCCATGGAGCCTGACCCCCATCCCCCTCTGTGCATGTCCATCTTCCTGGTTTTTTCCGTACTTGAAATCTTCACTTTGCTCTTCTCCACGCAGCCACCCACACTTTCTCAAGTCCCCATCCTTTCCTTTACAATAGTTGCAGCCCAATTTCAACAAAAAATTATTAAAAATACCTGTGATAATAGAAATAACATTTTTAAAGGTGATAAATCTGCCTTAGAGAAATCTGCTGAGCAACAATTTCTGTAGCATAATAGCAATGTTCTTTTTATACACGGAAAACCACAGCTCCATTTGTTAATTGCGTTGTTGTTTAATTAGTAGGAATGGAGACCCAAATAAGGTCCATGCATTCCATTTCTTTTCTTTTTACTCCTTTTTGATTTTGTTTTTGTTTTAAAGAGTCGTTGAGATATGTTGGGGAGAAACAACATAAAATCTGGAACTTGTCTTAAGGTACTTAAGTAAGGAGTAAATAGAATAAATAACAAAATCTTTACAGTTATTGAATATGAGAGAGGTTTCAGTGGAAATTTTGAGTATGTGAAATTTTTCATTTCAGTATTAAAAGAACATGAAATTTTTTATGTTTATCTGAAGGGAGCATAAATATTTAAAAGTTGAGAAACAACTTACACTATAAAAAAGAATTTTTAAACATTTCACAAGTGTTGCCATTTTCCAGAGCATTTAGACTGTGCTTCATCTTCAGGAGCAAATCTGTCCTATGTAAAGAAGCTGGAACTTGGCTTCCCGTTATTTCCATTCTAAATTCATTTTGTTCTGCTTCATTGGGGGGGAAAGACTTCTTATTTAGGATTTCTCTAGCACTCAGAATATTTACCTTTTTTTTTTTTTTTGCCAGCCTGAAGATGTTTTTTTTTTTTTGCTTTTTTTAATAATTTATTTTTTATTTCTTCAAGTTACATCTCAATCACAATCCCCTCCCTACTCCCCCCTCCAGTCCCACCCTTCCACCCTCCTCCCCCTCAACCCCCCCATCCTCTTCCCTTCCTTTTTTTTTTTTTTTTTTTAGTTTAAGGTATTTCTTTTTTCCCCCCAACAGCTCTCCCTTTCAGTTCAAAAAATGGTTCTTTTTCTTATAACTATAAATACAATACAAAACAACAGAAATAAATAGGCCACAATTATAAGAGTTATATGGCTTAGCATACATTCCCAATGTCCAGTCCATATGTAATTGGCACCTGACTTTAACATTCTACTATCTAACCATCTCCATGAGTTTAAAGTTCTATATCAAACTCAGCTTTCATACTAACTTGCCTCATAATTTTAAAAATATCTTCTTAGATCCAGAACACACTCTTGATTCCTAAACAACTCAAAATTTAACTATGAGACTCTAGCTATCTATTCTTCAACCACCTCAGAGACCTGAGAGGGATAAATATATCTGATTATATAGGAAGTGCAGGGCCTGCAGCTTCCAAAACTAAAAAATGACATACCAGTGGCTCCCTGGACAGTTCCCATTTTCTCTCCATACATTACAGCATCAATCTTCAGCCATTTGGCCCCATTTTTCTGACAGACATTGGTTGTAGAGCAGGAATTATGAAGGACTTACCTACCCTGTCTTGGCAGAGCTAGGCTGTCGACTTATCTGCTTCCAAGTTTTGTCCTTTTTGGACAGAAGTCTGTCTACAGTTGAAGCAAGGGGTTTTTCTTGCCAAGAGAACGGCTTACCACCAATTCAGTCATCTCCCACTGGAGATTCTTCGATGCTCATCTTCTACTTGGAGTAGAATAGGGGGTGCTGTCAGGAGCTGACATGTCTCGATATCAAAAAATCTTAAGAAAACATCTTTGAATGCCATATTCTGCAGATCTCTTGAGGTTTTTGAAGATGCCTTA
>CAJQZJ010033427.1:3174130-3189374 GCA_907164525.1 Lophiomys imhausi
GGGCACCAGGCACATATGTGCTCCACAGATATTCATGCAAGCAAAACACCCATATACATAGACATAATAAATAAGTTTTTCTTAAACCACTCAGATTTTAGGTAGGTAGCAAGTAATATAAGGTATAAAATGACATCACAACGTCTGGATTGAAAATAAACCTTTATATTCTTTTTCATTTTATATAGGAAAAGATATCTACAACTAAGCACTATTCCAGTTCATGGAATTTTTAATCATGATTAAAATAGTAATTGCTAGAGCTTTAATATATAGACAACCACAGGAGGCAACAATGCAAACATAACTCTAACAACTGAGTGATTGTTAGGTTCAACCTAAATATTCTTTTTTTTAATTAACGTTTATTTATTAATTCAAGTTACATCTCAATCACAGCCCCCTCCCCTCCCTGTTCCACCTTCCTCCCTCTACCCTCTCTCCCACCTATTGTTCTCCTCATGTGTGGGGAAACCCCACATATCAGCCCCCTTCAGTTCATCAGTCACATGAGGGCTAAGAGCTTCCTCTTGCTCTGGGGCCCGACATGACAGCTCAGCTAGGTATTTACTTTCACTAAGTAAAGTGTCCTAGTAACAGGTAACAAAGTCCATGACTGAGACACGGCACCTCCACTTGCTATGGGATCTGTATGAAGATCAAGTTGCCTATCTTCTATATTTGTATAGGGAGGGTCTAGGTCTAGTCTAAGCTTCTTTCTTCTTCTTTTGGTTAGAGTTTCAGTCTCTGTGAGCCTCTAGTGGTCTGGATTGGTTGATTCTATTGATCTTCATGTGTTGTTCTTGTCCCCTCTGGGTCTCTCTATTCCTCCTCCTTCCTCTTTTATATAGGACTCCCAGAGCTCCACCTAATGTCTGACTGTGTGTCTCAGCTTCTGTTTTGATCTGCTGCTGGGTGGAATTTCTTGTAAGATAGTTATACTATGTTTCTGTTCCTTTGGGTGTGTGTGTTGTATGATTGTTATCCTTTATTGTATGGCTAACACCTCATTATATAAGTGAATATAAACCATGTGTATCTTTCTGGGTCTGGATTGGCTTACTCAGGATAAGCTTTTCTAGTTCCACCCATCTGGTTCCAAACTAAATATTATTAACTACTTCATGACCTTGATGTGCCAAGACACTAAGAGACACAAAGGAAGTACGAATATGGTCTCTGTCTTCGGGTCATATTGACTGTCTAATTGAGACAGTAAGCAGCTCATTAAACAACTGGCATACAGTAGCAGGCCAGTCTGAAGTCAAGTGCCATCATGAGAGATACACTGGAAGTGCAAAGGTGATGGGAAAATCAGGGAATCAATAGGGACCATAGTAGCTAGAGTCATCCGTTAGTCTGAGCTGTGGCCTGTCATGAACTGTGAAGGCTAGGTGATACTTGATGGATGCTGACATGAGGCTAGGGATAGGTAGCAGAAACAGCTCAGCAGAACGTGAGAGTTGTGAATGCTCAGATTAAGAAATGTGCGTGTGTGCGTATGTGTGTGGTGAGTGTGCATATGTGTGGTGAGAGTGTGCATGTGTGTGTATGTGCATGTATATTCAGAACAGAATGTGTTGTCTCACCGCTCTGTAAGCCAGAAGTCCAACATTAAGACATGAGATAGATAAGCATGCTCTGTTTGAAGACAATGAAGAAAGATCCTATGACTTCTCATGACTTCTGGTGGCCTGGACTTTTTCTTGACTTACAGCTCTATCATTCCAGTTCCAAGCTATCTTTTCAGGCTTATATTAAGATAGATTCTTAGAAAAAAAATTATAAAATGTGTTTTCAAATGTTTAATTTGTCAGACCCATTTAATTATCTGCTGTTAACAGTCACAGTCTGAGAGGCAGTGCATTCCAAGCTTAGAAATGTCATTTAAAATTACTTAAAACTATATTACATAAAAATTCAAAATTTTTATCACCACATTTAATTCCTCATAGCCAGTTTTCTTGAACACTTCCCTTATTGTATATGTGTTTTCACATTCTCTTTCTTCTATGTGTGTATATGTGTGTGTTTAAGCTGAGGATAAAATGTGGTGGTTTTAGCATGCTAATTTCAGTAACCATTTACTGTTCTTCAGAAGGACAGGAAGACCAGTGAAGGTGACATTGTGTTCCAGTGGTGACTAGTAAAGCATTTGCTTTGGGTAGAAAATGTATATCATTTACACAGGTCTGAATAGTTCTTTGGACAAGTTGAGTTAAAGAGTACTGGGAGAAAATATTAAAATTAGGTGTCATTGGAGAGGATTGCATCCACTGCACTGCTGCTGTGGAGGCTGGTTGATCATGTTGAGATTACACCTTGTTGAGGGGGACAAGGAGAGTACAGGTTTAACAATCTGTCCTTCTTACAGATTAAGGTCTTCAGAAATAAACAGCAGTTTTATGATTATATTCAGAGAAACATGTTGAAGGAGTGATAATTTAGTAAATGATGTAATAGCAAAGTCTGTTGATAAATAAAGAACAAAACCTATTCTTAAAGCTGACTTCCTAATAACTATTAACTAACTTTAAAAGATGGAAAATAAGTCTTTTAAACAGAAGAGGTGGAGTCTACCTGGAGAAGATTGGTCACTGGAGGCTTGTCCTTAATGGCTGCTTCTTGTCTCAGGCCCCTCTGTATCATTCTGTCCCCTGTTCATTGTGAAACGGGCCACATGGCTATGCCAAGTGATTCTCACCATGGTATTCTGCCTCAGCATGAATGGCCACAAATGATGGGATCATGGATTGAAATCCTTGAAACTATGAGCCAAAATAAATTCTTCCTCCTTAAAAAAAAAAAAAAAAAAAGTATATTGTTTTTACAATGTCCTAATATAGATTAAAATTTTCAGAAAAAAATTTTTTTCATCTATAAGTGATACAAGTAACATCTTTAGTGAATAGGCATATCTTTATCACTAATGGCATTTAACTGAAAAGTTTAAAAGTATAAGAGCAAAAAAAAAGCCAGTTTGAGCCTTACTTGTTTCTAGATCATTTAATTAATCTGTCTTAAGTTTTTAGTAAAAGCAGTCAAAACTGTGAAATATAGCTGACAAGAAATGTGCAGTATTTATATATAAAAATTAATTACACCATTTAAAAGTGATAGCTTTTGATGTTGGGCTCAGGCTCACTGTTGCCCTCTGCAGTCCATAATCCCTGTCAGTCTTGGTCCTGGTTTGTGAAGGAGCTCAACTCTAGCTACATTTATCCTTACCTCCCTTTAACTCATGTGTACACTAATGTGTTTGATTTTGCTTCCTGTCTAAACCTCAAATCCTGATAATTCTCTAGACTCTTTCCACATTTTAACTTAATTCCTCATTGTTTATTAGATCATGGTTCTGGCAATTGGACCCAAGATCCTTACCTCCTAGGCTCTACCACTGGGTGGTTAACTCAGTGATGTGATTCCTTAATTTAGTTTGTGTGTGTGTGTGAGAGAGAGACAGACAGAGAGAGAGAGTGTGTATCTCACCATTCGACCATTTCGATCTCACTGACCTGGACTTAACTCACTATACAGCCCAGACTTCAAATTTGAGCAGTCCTCTTGAGTCTGCCTCTGCCTTCGTATTGCACAGGATTTGCTCCCACCCCATCTCATTAACTCTTAATAGCTCCTATTTTTTTCTGCTCTCCTGATCCTGTTCTTCTTGCTTTAACATAGCTCACAACCCAATCTGAACAGCATCGCTGGTTTTTTTTTTTTTTTTTTTTTGAGAGTTGCAGAGGGGACCAAGAGCCGCACGGCCAAGACTGGAGCTAGCAGCCAGAGTTCCTTCCGTTTCCAGACATTGACTTGTTTTCTGGAAAAGACTAACTGCTGCCAGCATTATTACCGTCAAGGTTTTGTTTTTAATTTGCCCAAAAAGAAATATTAAAAGATTAGTGGACCCTAGCATTACTTTCATCAGTTTTTCTTTTGTGCATTTACTCATTCAGCAGATATTTATGGGTTGTCCACAATGTAGGCACTGCATTTTTACAGTGAACATACAAAACCTGTCTTTGTACACTACCAGTATTTAAAGATGTAAATGCCTATGAAAGAGACCACCTAGCGATTATTATTCTGACCTTCTAGAAATATCCTGATGTTGTACTTCCTAGGCCTACTAATCAGTTGTCTAAGTTTGAAAACATCCTGGGAAAGGGAAGTCAAAGACTAGTAAGGCAGCCATTTATTTTATGTTAAGGAAGCTCCTGCTGTTTGCTGATTGGTTGTTTTAAAGATGACTGGCAGCACTTTTTTCTTCCTCATAGTGCAGTATATATCCATTTCCAGACAATCTTGATTCCTGCTTTCAGATATTTTCTCTTTCATTGCTCAGTTGTTTTGCTGTCCAGCCTGGTGACTGGCATTTCTGCCACGCCCCTTTTTCTTTTCTTTTTTTTTTTCTTTTTTTAAATACATTTTTTTTTATTTCTTCAAGTTACATCTCAATCGCAATCCCCTCCCTACTCCCCCTCCAGTCTCACCCTTCCACCTCCTTCCCCCTTAACCCCCCCATCCTCTTCCTTTTTTTTTTTTTAAGTTTAAGGTATATCTCTTTCCCCCCAACAGCTTCCCTTTTCAATTCAACAAATGGCTCTTTCTCTTATAACAATAAATACAATACAAAACAACAGATATAATTAGGCCACAATTATGAGTTATATGGCTTAGCATACATTCCCAGTGTCCAGTCCATATGTATTTGGCACCTGACTTTAACATTCTACTATCTAACCATCTCCATGAGTTTAAAGTTCTATATCTAACTCAGCTTTCATTCTAACTTGCATCACAATTTTAAAAACATCTTCTTAGATCCAGAACACCCTCTTAGTTCCTAAACAACTCAAAATTAAACTATGAGACTCTAGCTATCTATTCTTCAACCACATCAGAGACCTCAGAGGGATAAATATATCTGGCTATATCTGGCTATACAGGAAGTGCAGGGCCTGCAGCTTCCAAAACTAAGAAATAACATACCAGAGGCTACCTGGACAGTTCCTAATTTCTCTCCATACATTACAGCATTAATCTTCAGCCGTTTGGCCCCGTTTCTCTGACAGACATTGATTGTAAAGCAGGAATTATGAAGGACTTACCTACCCTGCCTTCACAGAGCAAGGCTGTCGACTTACCTGCTGCCAAGTTTTGTCCTGTTTGGACAGCATTCTGTCTACAGTTAAGGCAAGGGATTTTTCTTGCCACTAATTCAACCATCTCCAATTGAAGATTCTTCGATGCTCATCTTCTGCTTGGAGTAGAAGAGGGGATGCTATCAGGAGCTAACATGTCTCAAATAAAAAAAAAATCTTAAGAAAACATCTTTGAATGCCATATTCTGCAGATCTCTTGAGGTTTTTGAAGACCACCTATGTATCTCTTATATTTGGGTAAGCAAATGTTGCTTGTCTCTTAGCAACTTGATTTCTGATTAGCTTAGAAAATAACTGTAATAGACTGTCCTAGTACCTCACAAAATGACATGCTTGAATGACTATTAGTTTGCATTTCGTAATTATCCTAAACAGTTTATGACAGTTGGTAGCAAAAGGCCAAAACTTCACATTTCATGTTTAAGCATTACCTAGGTACAATACCTTAAAAAGAGTTACCCTTAATTTGGTATCAATATACAAAGATCAATACCAATGTGGCCAAATATAATCTTAATTTTGTATCAATATACAAAAATCAATGCCGATGTAGCCCAATACAGTCTTAATTTTGCATCAGTATACAAAGATCAATACCAATTTAGCCAAATATAATCTTAATTTTGTATCAATATACAAAGGTATAAGGGCATATTCAATAATCTGTCCTTTTTTCTTGATCATTCCTATATTATGTCTATGTCCCATTTTTTCTCAAGTCTGTTCACCCCTACATAGGAGAGAAAGAAGGATACAGAAAAGAAAAAGAGAGAACTCCCTGGGTCTAACCTCCAAAACCTATTTAGCAAGACCATTTAACAGCTTGTAGTCTCTCCCCCTAAATAACAAGATTATCTATAACCCATCAAATGACCAAAGGGGGGAAAAACCCACCCCACCTTCTGTAGATGGGACGTCGCTCTCTTAAAATGACTTCCTGCTGATTTGGGACATAGTAAGCCTGTTTGGGGCCCAAATAAGAAGGGAAAAATGGTTAAAAATGTTAATAGAATCATTTGATGTTCAGTCATTTTGTGCTCAGCTATTTAAATGTCCTAAGAAGTTTGTAGACAGAAGCTGAACTTCAGGGCTTTACTGAAGTTCTGACTGAAACAGTCTGTGGAGCTGAACAATCTTAGCGATTTTGAGTTGTTGTGGTTGTAGACTTTTGAGGAAACAGCTATTGAAGAACTCTGCAATGCTGGATCGTCTGGGCTACTTGTCTTCTTTTGGTGTCTGGCCTGTTTTCTTCTGAGGTTTCAGTTGTCCAGGTGTCCCTGGATTCCTTAGATGGATGCTTTAAATATCCTGGAAAGATAAGAACAGAACCCTGCCCTAATCCTACATCTGGGACACTACCTTTTTTGGGGGGGGGTCAGGTAATATTTTTCCTGGAGCAAATTCTCTATTTAGAGCTTGCTTTGTGTCAGGCTGACCTTGAACTTTGAGATCTGCATGTTTCTGTCTCTAGTCTGTTAGGATTAAGGGTGTATCCGCAAATGATGGGATTAAGAGTTTGTACCATCACCACCCTGTTCCTTGTAACTCTAGAGTTTATAACACAACTAACTCTATAGTGATCCTCCTGTCTCTGCTGGAGTTAAAGGCATGGGCTAACACCACACATATCATATATTTTACCTTAGCTCCAAATTTTTCAACTCGTGGAGGTTTAGAAAACCAGGTTGAACTAAGGTAGCCTTTAATGTATTTACAGTATTTTAAACCTCTTACCTGCTTTTTAATTCCAAACCATGGAAATATCCTTTATATCTACAAAAAGAAAAAAAAAAACTTTTAAGCTGCTATCAAGTTTGTGCAAGCTATGTAGCCACCTGCAGTCTAACATTCTAATCTGAATTTAAGGCCATTTTCCTTTCATGCCAGTAAGGCAAGTATACCTTTGGTAAATTATAGTTTGAAATTTTTATATTGTATTTTTATTATTTTTTTAAGATTATTAATTTTTTTTAAATAGTATTATTTTGTTTTCTCAAGTTACTTCTAGAACAGTTTCCTTCCTCCTCCTCTTCTGGCCCCTCCCTCCCTTTCTCTTTCCTTCCCTCCCTCCCTCCTTGTTCCTCTACTTTGTACTCTCCTTCTCTTCAGATGAGGTGGGCCCTCACATATCATACTCCCTCAGATCTTGCGTCATGTGAGGACCAAGAGCTTCCACTTGTACTGGAGCTTGATAAGGCACACCATCTAGGTGTGGTGTTCCACTAACCTGCAGCAGATTCCATGACTCACTGGTGGGTGAAATTTTTTCCTAGGATAGATATGCTAGGTTCCTATCTATTTTGATTGTGGGTTATAGGATAGTTATCCTGTGATGTATGGTTAATATCCATTTATAAGGGAATACATACCATGTTTATCTTTCTGGGACTGAATCAGCTCACTTAGGATGAGCCTTTCTAGCTCCATCCATTTGTTTTCGAATTGCATGATTTCCTCTTTTATGATAGCTGTGTAGTATTTCCATTGTATAAATGTACCACAGATTTTTTTATCCATTCTTCAGTTGAAGGACATCTGGGTTGCTTCCAGTTTCTGGCTATTACAAATAAAGCTGCTATAAACATTGTTGAGGCAATGTCCTTGTGGTTTCATTTTGAATCTTTTGGATAGATGCCCAAGAGGGGTATGGCTGGGTCTTGAGGTAGAATTATTCTCAATTTTCTAGGATATCTCCAGATTGATTTCCAAAGTGGTTGCACAAGTTTGCACTCCCACCAGCAATGGGGGAGTGTTCCTCTTTCTCCACATCCTCGCCAACATATGCTATCATTTGAGTTTTTGATCTTAGCCATTCTGACAGGTGTGAGATGGAATCTCAGAGTTGTTTTAAGTTGCATTTCCCTGATGACCAAAGATGTTGAACATTTCTTTAGGTGCCTCTCGGCCTTTAGAGATTCCTCTTCTGTGAAATCTCAGTTTAGCTCTGTACCCCATTTGCTGATGGGGTTATTTGATTTTTTGGTGTTTAATTTCTTCAGTTCTTTATATATTTTGGATATTAGCCCTCTGTTAGATGTTGGGTTGGTGAAGATCCTTTCCCAGTCTGTAGTCTGCCGTCTTGTTCTAAGGACAGTGTCCTTTGCCTTACAGAAGCTTTTCAATTTCATAAGGTCCCATTTATTGACTGATTGTTTTAGCGCTTGAGCTACTGGTGTTCTGTGCAGGAAGTTGCTACCAGTGCCAATGAGTTCCAGGCTTTTCCCCACTTTCTCTTCTATTAATGTTAGTGTGTCTGGATTTATGTTGAGGTCTATGATCCACTTAGACTTAAGTTTTGTACAGGGTGATAAGTAAGGATCTATTTGCATTCTTATACATGTTGACATCCAGTTAGACCAGCACCATTTATTGAAGATGCTTTCCTTTTTCCATTGAATGGTTTTGGCTTCTTTGTCAAAGATTAAGTGACCATAGGTGTGTGGATTCATTTCTGGGTCTTCAATTCGATTCCATTGGTCAATTGGTCTGTTCCTAACCCAGTACTGTGCTGTTTTTATTACTATTCCTCTGTAGTACAGCTTGAAATCCAGGATGGTGATACCTCCAGATGTTCTGTTACTGTACATGATTGATTTAGCTATTCTGGGTCTTTTGTTATTCCATATGAAGTTGAGAATTGTTTTTTCCAGATCTGTAAAGAATTGAGTTGGTATTTGGATAGGAAATGCATTGAATCTGTATATTGCTTTTGGTAAGATGGCCATTTTTATTATGTTGATCCTACCTATCCATGAGCAAGGGAGATCTTTCCATCTTCTGCTATCTTCTTCAATTTCTTTCTTCAGGGATTTGAAGTTCTTGTCATACAGGTCTTTCACTTGCTTGGTTAGAGTTACCCCCAGCTATTTTATATTTATTTGTGGCCATTGTGAAGGGTGTTGATTCTCTTATTTTTTTTTTCTCAGCCCATTTATCTTTTGTGTAAGGAAGGGCTACTAATTTTTTTGAATTGATTCTGTATCCAGCCACCTTGCTGAAGGAATTTATCAGCTGTAGGAGTTCTCTGGTGGAATTTTTGGGGTCACTTATGTATACTATCATATCTTCTGCAAATAGGGATAATTTGACTTCTTCCTTTCCAATTTGTATCCCCTTGATCTTCTTTAGTTGTCTTATTGCTCTAGCTAAAACTTCAAGTACTATGTTGAAGAGATATGGAGAGAGTGGGCAGCCTTGCCTTGTCCCTGATTTGAGAGGAAATGCTTTAAGTTTCTCTCCATTTAATTTGATGTTGTCTATTGCCTTGTTGTAAATTGCCTTTATTATGTTTAAGTATGGTCCTTGTATGCCTGATCTCTCCAAGACTTTTAACATGAAGGGGTGCTGTATTTTGTCAAAAGCTTTTTCAGCGTCCAGTGAGATAATCATGTGGTTCTTTTCTTTCAGCTTGTTTATGTGGTGGATTACATTGATGGATTTTCTAATGTTGAACCACCCCTGCATCCCTGGGATAAGGCCTACTTGATCATGGTGTATGATAGTTTTGATGTGATCTTGGATCCGATTTGCAAGTATTTTATTAAATATCTTTGCATCCATGTTCATAAGGGAAATTGGTCTGAAATTTTCTTTCTCCATTGGGTCTTTGTGAGGTTTAGGTATCAGGGTGACTGTGGCCTCATAGAATGTGTTTGGCAGTATTCCTTCTGTTTCTATGTTGTGGAAGATTTTGAAGAATATTGGTGTGAGCTCTTCTTTCAATGTCTGGTAGAATTCTGTGCTGAAATCATCTGGGCCTGGGCTTTTTTTTTTTTTTTTTTTTTTGGTTGGAAGACTTCTAATGACTTCTATTTCGTTAAGGGTTATAGGACTGTTTAATTTGTTTACCTGTTCTTGATTTAACCTTGGTAGGTGAAATCTATCAAGAAAATTATCCATTTCATTTAGATTTTCCAATTTTGTGGAGTACAAGTTTTTGAAGTAGGACCTAACGATTCTTTGGATTTCCTCAATGTCTGTTATTTCCCCCTTTTCATTTCTGATTTTGTTGATTTGGGTATTTTCCCTCTGCCTTTTAGTTAGGTTAGCTAAGGGCTTGTCTATTTTGTTGATTTTCTCAAAGAACCAACCATTGGTTTTGTCGATTCTTTGTATTGTTCTTTTTGTTTCTAAGTTGTTGATTTCAGCCCTGAGTGTGGTAATTTCCTCTCGTCTGCTCCTCTTGGGAGTTTCTGCTTCCTTTTTGTT
This sequence comes from Lophiomys imhausi, assembly GCA_907164525.1. Taxonomy (NCBI): domain Eukaryota; kingdom Metazoa; phylum Chordata; class Mammalia; order Rodentia; family Muridae; genus Lophiomys; species Lophiomys imhausi. Next base: position 3,184,504 of record CAJQZJ010033427.1, read on the forward strand.
CTAGCTCCTTCAGGTGTGCTTTTAGGTGGCTACTATGGGAACTCTCCAGTTTCTTTTTGAAGGCACTTAATGCTATAAACTTTCCTCTTAGCACTGCTTTCAATATGTCCCATAAGTTTGGGTATGTTGTGCCTTCATTTTCATTGAGTTCTAAGAAGACTTTAATTTCTTTTTTTATTTCTTACCTGACCCAGCAGTCATTGAGTAGAGAGTTGTTCAGTTTCCATGTTTTTGCAGGCTCTCTGTTGTTTTTGTTATTGTTGAAGTCTAGCTTTATTCCATGATGGTCTGATAAGTTAGAGGGGGTAATTTCAATTTTCCTGTATCTGTTGAGGCTTGCTTTGTGACCGACTATATGGTTGATTTTGGAGAAGGTTCTGTGAGGTGCTGAGAAGAAAGTGTATTCTTTTGTTTTGGGGTGAAATGTTCTGTAGATATCAATTAGGTCCATTTGATTCATGACATCTGTGAGGTTCATTATTTCTCTGTTTGGTTTCTTTAATGTGGGATTTGAGCTTCAGTAGTGTTTCTTTAACAAATGTGGGTGGTCTTACATTTGGGGCGTAGATGTTTAGTATTGAGATTTCATCTTGGTGGATTTTTCCTTTGATGAGTATGTAGTGTCCTTCCTCATCTCTTTTGATTAATGTTGGTTGAAAGTCCAATTTATTGCATACTAGAATGGCCACTCCAGCTTGTTTCTTGGGTCCATTTGCTTGGTATATATTTTTCCAGCCCTTTACTTGGAGATAATGCCTATCTTTTTTGCTGAGGTGTGTTTCTTGTAAGCAGCAGAATGTGGGATTCTGTTTTCGCATCCATTCTGCTAGCCTGTGTCTTTTTATTGGGAATTGAGTCCATTAATATTAATGATCAGTGATTGTTACTTCCTGCCATCTTGATGTTGGTGGAAATAATGTGTGAGTGAGCTTCTTTTCTTTTGGTTTTGCTGCAGGCCTGCTATTTGCTTCCTGTGCTTTCTTGTGTGCAGTTAACCTCTTTGGGTTGGAGTTTTCCTTCCAACATCTTCTTTAGAACTGGATTTGTGCATAGATATTGTTTGAATTTAGTTTTGTCATGGAATATCTTGTTTTCTCCATCTATGTTGATTGACAATTTTGCTGGGAATAGTAGTCTGGCCTGGCACTTGTGGTTTTTTGGGGGTCTGCAAGACGTCTGTCCAGGCCCTTCTGGCTTGTAGCGTCTCTGAAGAAAAATCAGGTGTGATTCTGATAGGTTTGCCATTATATGTTACTTGACCCTTTTCCCTAGCAGCTTTTCATATTCATTCTTTGTTCTGTACATTTAGTGTTTTGATTATTATGTGGTGGGAAGATTTTCTTTTCTGGTCTAATCTATTTGGAGTTCTGTAAGCTTCTTCTATAGTTATAGGCATCTCTTTTTTTAGATTTGGGAAATTCTCTTCAATGATTTTGTTGAAGATATTTTCTGGTCCTTGGAGGTGGGACTCTTTTCTTTCTTCTATTCCTATTATTCTGAGATTTTTTCTTTTCATTGTGTCCTCGATTTCCTGAAGGTTTTGTGTCAGGACTTTTTTAGATTTGACATTTTCTTTGACAGGTGTATCAGTTTCTTCAATTTTATCCTCTGTGCTTGAAATTCTTTCTTCCATCTCTTGTATTCTGTTGGTGATGCTAGTGTCTGTAGTTCTGATTCTTTTCTTAAGGTTTTCCAGTTCTAGGGATATCTCAGATTGGATTTTCTTCATTGCTTCAACTTCCCTTTTCAGGTCTTCCATTCCTTTAAGCGCTTTATTAATTTCTATCACCTCCTTTGCAGTGCTTTGTTGTTGCTCTCTGAGGTATTTGATTTCCTCCCTTAGGCCTTCTATTATTAATATAAGCGTAGGATTAAGGTCCTTTTCCTTTGTTTCAATCGTGTTAGGATATCCAGAGTTGTCTGTAGCATTATTGCTAGGTTCTGAAGACATCATATTGCTTTGGGTTTTTTTTTTTTTTTAACCATGTTCTTGTGCTGACCTTTTGTCATCTGATTAACCCTGGTGTTGTCTGTGTGTTTCTTTTGTCAGTTGACCTTGGTGCTCAGGAAAACTCCCTGCCTCGGGGGTTGGCTGATCCTGAGATCCTGGTGTCTACCTCCATATGGTGGGCAGGTTCCTGTAGTAGACTGGCTCTCAGAGAGGAGAGTGACTGCCACTCTCCTCAACTGGTTGTGACCCAATTGGACCAATATACAGGGGACTGGAGTCAGGAGGGGGCTATCCTCTGAGGACCTGGGATCTGGCAGGTCTCCTCAGAAAGGCAGGTAGAGCTGTGATTGGGCCTGTGTTTTCCCCTCACTGACACAGCAGTGCTGGTTCCGAAGCTAGGCTGACCATGCAAGCAGGGAGCTCTACCCAAGATGGGTGCCAGCCTCAGTGTGCCTGTTGCTGACTGCCCTCAAATGCTTGGGTGCTAGGGTGAGTGACCTGCCCCAATATTTGTGGAGAACACACAGTTGTGGGCTCTGTTTGCAGTCATTCTTGGCTCCTAATTTCTTTGCTGTGACTGGGTTAGGTCTCTGCCTCTCAGCTACAGTGCATACTGTGCCGCCATATTGGGAACTCCAGAAAGAAAATCTTACTTACTTTTGCTCTTGTGGTGCAGCTGTTTTTCCCTCTTGGGTGTACAGGTCCACATGCGGGCTGGATATCAGGCAGACAGGCTGATCTGTGGCTGAAGCCATGGGCTGAATCTGCTCCTGGGCTAGATCTGCTCTAGCCGGCAGATCCTCTCCAAACTGATGACCAAGCTGGCTGATCTCAAGGGGGTGTTCCCGGGGAACTGCATGAGCTGTTTTACCTGGTGACCAGTCTCAGTGTTCTCCATGGAAATTCAGACACCGTCTGTGTTTCACAGTCGGCTACGGGACCTCACATTCACTCCACAGTGACTAATCTCATTCACCTACTACTCAGATACAATGCTCTAAGGTCAGCGCCATCTTGGATCCTCCTCTTTTTTTTTTTTAAGATACTATCTTTTTTTTTTTTTTTTTTTAAGAAGATACTATCTTGCAACAGATGTTCTGGTCCTCTGGCTCTTTCTGTTTTTATCCCCCTCTTCTGCCTTCCCTGAGCCTTAGGTGTAGGGATTGCAATGATCAGTTGTCTGTATTTTGACACATTATGACTTTTGTAATAGGCTCTGTATGCTGCAAAAAAGAAACTTCTTTGATGAAGGGTGAGAGCTACACTTATCTATGAATATAGGAATAAGTGTTTAGAATACAGTTAGAAATTACACCTACTTAAGAATGCTGCAATAGTAGGTTCTCCTTTAGAGTCCTTGGTCTCACCAGCCATGGGTAGTTGGGTAAGTTTACAATATCAGGCATGAATTCCTTCCTACTAGATAGGTAAGTCCAATTAGGTAGCTGTTGGTTACTACCACTATAAGTGCCACTATTACACCCTTCGGAATATCTTGCTGTTCTTATCGTTGTTATGGTTTATAAACATTTACAGTTGGATGAGATTATTGATTGCTTTTCTCCTTTGGCAGCTTGCATTACTCCTGATATTATGAGAGCTAGTCCTCAGGGAAGAGCCTTCCAGGTCAAATTCAGATCGATTTCTGCAAGTCCTGTTATGTCTAAAGCGTATGGTGTTTTTTACAATAGGGACTTACCTTCAGCCTCTGGGAAACAATCAAGGGAACAGCAATTGTCCATTTTATTTTGGGATATCTTGGACTCCCCTGACCAACAACTCTGAAAAAAGTTTCCTATTCCTGGCACTGGATTTTTGTTAGATAGTCTGTGGTTTGAGGAATGACTGTTATCACCCCAAGTAGTGTAACTTACGTATATGTATATACACCCACACATTTTTATATTTTTATTTATATATTTTTATATATTATAGTTAATTTTAATTTTTAAGTAAGCATAAAATGACATTATTCCCTGTGATTTTTTTCAAACATTCTTGTCCCTCCTCCTTTCTTCTTTTTCTCCTCTGACAAGTCTCCCTCCTCCCCAACCCTCACCATTTTTCCCATTTTCTGCTTTATAGCAACTGAGTCCTACTTGACCCCTCTCTAGAGTTCCTTACCCTAGTTAAGAAATAAGTATATGGGGGAGAAATAGTTCAACATTGGCTGTGCTTCCATTAGGACCTGCCTTTGAGTCCAGTGTGTTAAATAAAGGCACAGTCTGACCTCTTACTGCCTTCTTGGATCAGCTGAAATTCTTCCATATACTGAACAATAAGTTATAGCATGTTTAACAGAGTCCTTATCTGCATTTTTCTCTGTACCCAGATCCCATGGCCAGGTATTTGGTGCCAAAGCCCAAGAAAACCAGTGATACTAGTTTCCCTACACATAGTTTATTTTTCTCTAATTTTATTTAACTTTTACTATTATGTGAAGAAGTTTGTGTTATAAGGAAGAACGAAGGAAATTGGGCTCTATCAAATTAAAGTATGTCATAGTCGTTGCCTTCAAAGAGCAGAAGATGGCCTACAATCACAAATAATACCAGAAAAAAATGAAGGAGATTGGGGAGAGTTTTAGTGTGGGATGGAAAAAGCTCAAGATTCTCTCTTCTGTCTAAAAAAGAGTTACAGGTGTGGTGTTGTACAAGTGTACCGTAGGTGCAGTGTTCTACAAGTGTACCGTGGGCGCAGTGTTCTACAAATGTACCGTGGGTGCAGTGTACTATAAGTGTACCGTGGGCACAGTGTTCCATAAGTGTACTATAGATTCAGTGTTCTATAAGTGTGCCATGGGCGCAGTGTTCTATAAGTGTACCATGGGCGCAGTGTTCTATAAATGAACCGTGGGTGCAGTGTTCTGTAAGTGTACTATAGATTCAGTGTTCTATAAGTGTACTAAAGATTCAGTGTT
>CAJQZJ010033427.1:3192105-3219102 GCA_907164525.1 Lophiomys imhausi
GTGTGTGTGTGTGTGTGTGTGTGTGTGTGTGTGTGTGTGTGTGAATCTAGATTCTGGGCTAATGATCTCATAGCTTATCAGGTAAAGTCACTTGCCACCAAGCCTGATGACCTAAGTTTGGTTCCCATGACCCACATGGTATTAGTAAAGAACAGGCTTCTGCAGGTTGTCCTCTGACCTCTACATTTACACCATGGCACACACATACCCCAAAATAAATATATACAATAAAAATTAAGTTTAATCAAATTTAACTAGAAATATATATTCCTCTTAAACTAAAACATACACTTGTCTGTGTCTGGCTCATTTTGCTTACCATGATAATCTCTAGTTCCAACCATTTTTCCTGAAAATGACATAATCTCATTCTCCTTTATCACTGACTCAAACTCATATATATGAGTTTCTTATATATATGTGTGTATGTGTGTGTGTGTGTGTGTGTGTGTGTGTGTGTGTGTGTGTGTGTGTAATTGGAGAATATCATAGGACTTTGTCAACTCTATGGGGGATAAGACTATGGATGATTATAATTTTTCTTCATAATTGTTAGGTAGAAAAAATTTAAATTATTCATAACAATTTTGAAGTAGTTACTATAAAATCATTTTCACTTTCTATGAATTTAAATACAATGTAAATGTGTACAAAATTATCATTCCGTTATTTAACTAGTAGCTCCCAGGTGGTCCTGAGGGGGGAGGGGGAACACGAGGCTGGTCATGTATGTGTGTGTGTGTGTGTGTGTGTGTAAATATATCATACAAATTTATACAAACTCATGTATATTATATCCTTCACCAAAGGAACAAAGGACATGTACCGTGGAAGAAATTCTTGTAGTTAAAGTAGGACAGGTAGAGTTGACAAAGTCCTATGATATTCCGCAGTTGTTTCAAGCTAAGCTTTGAGAGCAATGATTCTCAACCTGTGTGTCAAGACCCCTTTGGGTCAAATGACCCTTTCACAGAGGTCATATATTAGATATCCTACATGTTAGATAATTACATTATAATTCATAACAGTAGCAAAATTACACTTATGAAGTAGCAATGAAATAATGTTATGGTGGGGGTCACCACAGCATGAGGAACTGTATTAAAGTGTTACAGCATTAGGAAGGCTGAGAACCACTGCTCTAGAAGAAAATTTTGACTCAGTTAAATGCCATATTGTGGAATTGAGTCCTTTTTGCTGCTGGATCAAATCTGATCTTACATTTAAAATGTCTGAATTCCTGGTAACCTCCTAAGGGTAAGGGTAACAATTATATTACTAAATAATCTTATTTATGATAAATGAAATTCCCAACTGATCAGTTAATCTAGACTTGGAGAATTGCAAAGGAATGATAAATACCTAGTAGAGACATTGCTTTTTGGACTGTCCTAAGTTACTTCTAAAAAGTACTTTCTTTAAAATGTATCTATTTTATTTGTATGAGTGTTTGCCTGGGTGTATATATGTGCACCATGTGTGTCTGGTAACTGAGGAGGCCAGAAGAGGACATCAAATCCCTTAGAACTAGAGTAACAGATGGTTTTGAGGTGTTATATGGTATTGGGAACCAAACCCACGTCCTCTGCAAGAGCAGCAAGCAATGTTAGCTGGTGAGCGACCTCTCCTTCCCCCTGAGTTATGTCTAATCCTGTGTGTAACCCCGATAGCTACTGTTCAAGAAATGTCTGCGTGTGAAGCAGCAGGGCGTCTAAACCAAGATATGCCTCACCTACTGGTAAGGATTTCTTCTCTCATATCTAAGTCCTATTTCCTAGAGAAAAGTAGCTCCCAGGTTGTTGCGTGGGGCGGGGGGGGGGGGGAGGAAGATGGACACTAGAGTGGTCATGTGAATTACTGTGAGTCTAGCTCTGTTCTGGTGGCAAATTCTGAGTGGTTTCTGGCTGGAAACTCTTGAATAGCTTCGTGCTGGGCCTTTTAGCAATCTCGTGGGTCTGAATGATTAGACAAGCGTAAAAAGAGTGCCTTGTGGACACAGCACATCACTGCCTATTGTTGGGTTTCAACTGCTCCTCTACTGTGCCCTTCACTGCAGTCTCCCTCACTCCAGCAACTCCACATGATCTAAAGTCAGTGCAGTCACTACAGGGCTCAAAACAGACTTGTTCTTGGGGACATTTATGGAGATGAGAATCTGCTCAGTTGCTTTAAAAGATGAGTAATGAGTTCATGTTGCCTTTCGTGGTTTTTCTTTCAGTCATCTGTCCTGTTTATGATGGCTACTTTACCCATTTGCATAGCATCTGTTGAAGCTGTTCCTATGCTGTAGTCCATATGAAAACAGAAAGCTTGTCTGTAGTGAAGGTGTGATGACACCAGGCAGAACTGAAAATACCCAGCTTTCTACTAGTCACAGTGGAACTGTGATGGAGCATTGGCGTTTCTGCTTCTCCAGTGAGGACTTGCAGAGTATCAAGTCTTTCTTTCGTACTTTACTCTGTTTTGTCAGCTTTTCCAAGTATATCCTGTCTTTCTTGTTTTTTATTCAAAGAGAATTATTAAGAAAACTCATAAATGGTCTAGTCAGAAAAAGTTGTCTTAAATTATTGACAGGCTAGCCCATTATTCTACTGAGGATAAGTCAAAAGTCTAGAAATAACATACCTTACATATCAAACAAAGAAATTTGCTGCCTAGCATCCTTGGGTCTCTAGAAAATTATTTTCAAACCGTGCACTCTGGGACACCTTTTGGCTGATTCTGCTGGCTTCTGGTAGAGGTGCCAAGGGTATGGAGGTGTGTGTATATATATATATATATATATCCAACATGAAAATAAAACAAAAAATCCCTGGTGACCCATCTTGTGAGACCAACACCAAATCATCACCCATGTTTCCTCAGGCACAGTCTGAAGAGCATACTTGTCTGCTTTTCAGCCTCCAATGAATGAAAAGTAGAATATGTGAAAGATCTGGGCTCACTGACAGTAGTAAAGGATAATTAATAATCTTTTGGCTGAAAAGAAACTTCTGTTTAAGAAAAGAACTAAGGGCTGGAGAGGTGGCTCAGAGGTTAAGAGCACTGGCTGTTCTTCCCAAGGTCCTGAGTTCAATTCCCAGCAACCACATGGTGGCTCACAGCCATCTACATTGAGATCTGCCCGGGCATATATGTAGAGCAAATACTGTATACATAATAAATAAATAAATGAATGTTTAAAAAAAAAAGAAAAGAAAAGAACTAAACTCAAACTCCATAAAAACAAAAATAACTTCAGCTACTTATTGAAAGGCCAAATCACTTTATCTACCTTGAACCCTCTAAAGGCCTCATTTATTTTGTAGCATGTACAATAAATTATGGTTTTGTTCACTCATATTCATCAATGTTTGTGTGGTTCTAGATATTGAGGGAACATGGTCAGTTTATGATTCTAACTCTGAATCATCAAGAAAAAGTTAATGGTCCTCCATAAGGAAAAAGAGAAGTAAAATACTTCACAAAGAACTGTATGCAAGAGAGCTGTCAGGTGTGGATTGTACAGCACAGGGGAGGCAGAAGCAGGCTATTTCTGTGAGTTTGAGGCCAGCCTGGTCTACACAGTGAGTTCCAGGACAGCCAAGGGTATGTAGAGAGAGAGAGAGAAAGTGAGTTTAATTTAAGGTGGTGTTTTGATGTTCAGATGCTTGAAGGTAACATTCCAATTATTTGAAAAACCTGCTGGCACAAGCTGCCTCATTTCCTAAAGATACCCGTTAGAATGGGATATTGCCATACATACATTGTCTTTCCAAGAAAGGCAGAACATGCCCAGAACCTTCAGCAGAGAGCTTATATTAAGAAAAGTTCTAGCCTGGTGTGGTGGCACATGCCTTTAATCCCAGCACTCAGGAGGCAGAGGCAGGTGGATTTCTGTGAGTTCAAGGCCAGCCTGGTCTACAAAGTGAGTCCAGGACAGCCAGGGCTACACAGAGAAACCCTGTCTCAGGAAAAAAAAGAAAAAGAAAAGTTCTTAGAAACATAATCATAAAATGTATTTTCAAATTTCATCATTTTCTGTGACAGTCACAAACTTGAGAGGCAGTACATTACCCACTTAGACATAATCTAAAACTACAATTACTAACTCAGAAGTGTTATCACTATAGCTAATTTCTTCACCGCCAGTTTTCTTGAGTGCCTCCTTTATTAGGTAATCTCTTAACACTGCTTTTAAGTATGAAACACTGAACAGAACAAAAAAATTATTACTAACCACGTCATGGGAAAATCCAGGTCCTCTGTGCATTACTATTGGGGTTTTTTTAAGATTTATTTTTAATTGTGTGTACAGTCTGTGTGTGTGTGTGTGTGTGTGTGTGTGTGTGTGTGTGTGTATATATAATCTTGGAAATACAGATTTTGTTTTAGATTAATAAAACTTATTTATCAACTGAAAAAAATGAGAATTACTACAGAGTTTTATGCCTAGAAGATGGCAGTATTACCAATGGCTTAGCATTAAAAGGATAAAATAATGGTATTTTCTATGAATAAATTCTAAACGTAATAGTTTAACATTTTTATCAACCCTTTAGTAAAATAACATTCAATTGACATCTAATCTGGTGATTGAAGAAAACTGAGTCCTTAAAGAAAAGAATTACTAGTAAAATGGAAACATAATCAGAATTACAAAAGGGCTACTATACAGCACATATGAGAAGAGAAACAGTAGGCATAAATTTAAGAGTCTGTGTAGGAGGAAATGGAGTATAGTTTATTATTTGGGCCTTCATTGGAAAGCCTGGAATGCTTCACACTAGGAAATTCATGGGAAGTTTTTTCAAAAGGATTCATGTAAAAGCAAAAGTAGATTAAATTAAAGACCAGCAGCAATTAGTGTAAATGAGCTTAGTGAATAAAGCGGTAAGGAAAGAGTGAGGGGAGATTCATTCTGTCATTTCAGGAATACTTACTGGTCACAGTGTGTTCAGGATTGGGTACGTACTGGAGATTTGTCTATAAGAAGCTTACAGCTCTGAAAAGAGGGGAGCTAGGAAGATGGCGGCTTCCCCAAGAAGGTGGTCTGAACCTTAGTGTTTGAGGGGACTTTTAACTACAAGATTCCAGACTCAATAATACAAAAAACTCACCACAACACTCAAAAATTCATCTCCTTTAATACATAGCCAAGCTTATAAAAAGATAACTTTCAAAAGTGAAAAGAAATGCAGACAAAATAATAAGCTTTAAAATAAAGGTTTTAAAGGTGCTTTAATAAGAACATGGCAAACTTAGACCAACTCTCAGTTGCACTGAAAGAGATTACCAGTCTCAATCCACACAGGATATGATCTCAGACACCACTAGTGGGTCTCAGAATAGACATGAAAACTTCTGCCCACCAGCTGCCATGGCATGAAAGGTTGTCTTGGCCTGTGCTGGAAGTCCAGGAGTCATGGTGGAAGTGGGAAGCTTGCCCTTGTTAAGGATTTTAAACTTCCCCAAGCTAGGAAATCAACTAACTGACCTCAAGCTTCTGGTACCTCTGCAGTGCATGCCTGAAACAAAGGCAAAACCACCCCCGAAAGACAGACCTTCAGCAGCGAGCACAGTGTTAGCTAGCATGCCACACCACACTTACCCTCACCCCTTTCTTTCCCTGAACTCATCCAGGGACTGTGGGTCTAATTAAAAAGCTCAGATAATATAGGGCTGGAGAGATGACTCAGAAGTTAAGAGCACTGGCAGCTCTTCCAGAGGACTGGGTTTGATTCCTAGAACCAACATGGTGGCTCACATCTATCTGCAACTCCATTTCTGATATCTTCTTCTGGCCTCCGTGTACACAGACATACATTCAGGCAAAACATTCATACACACAAAATAAAAACAAATAAATCTTTTTTTGTTAAGTTCAAACATACCAAAGAGACTTTTAAAGCACAACAGGAGAGCATGTTATTCTCTGAAGAGTTAGAGGACAGGTTTTGAGCAAAGAACATTTACAGACATGCCATCCATCAGGTATTCTTGCTAAGAATTGGCAGTCAAAGAACTGATTGAAAGATGGGCAAGACTTGGGTCATAAAGTATAGTGCATTCTGTACTTGTTGGGGTTCTCAGAAAGATGGCATTTGCCTAGAGAGTATCTGTTGTTGGCTAACCTAAGAAGCTCGGGGAGGATTGCGGGGGGTGGGGGTGTTAGTTGAAAGGCCAAGAACACAAACTGCTTCCTCCACCACTGCCTGGTTCTTTTGTGGTTATACCCTTCCTTCCTATTGCAGTTTTAACTCAAAGTGAGCATTGCCACTTGCTCTACTCTTTAATTTTTCATCTGTTTGTAGGAAAGTCATACAGTGAAATTTATTATTTCTTTTGTTTTAGATAGGACCTTTTATAACCTAGGCTAGACTTTAATTTGGTATATAGCCAAAGATGACCTTAAACTCTTGGTCCTCCTGCTTCCACCTCCCAAGTGTTGGGATTGCAGGTATATACCACCACATCCAGCTAAAATTTATCATTTTAACCACTTTTAACTGCCCACTTCATTGGCATTAGTCCACTTACACTGTTGGCAGCCATCACCTTAATCTGTAGGACTTTTCCTCCCAAAGTGAAATTGTACCCACTAAACACTAACTCCCCATGGCTCCCTCCTTCTGTTCCCCACTTTTTCTCCTGGGAATTTAAGCACCTTAGAGACCTTGTATAAACAGAACCATCTGTCTCCTTTAGTGTCTTTCTGGTGTCACTATGCTTTTAAATTTGCACAGAGAAAAGGACCTTCTTGGGTCAAGCGCCGTGGCGCACGCCTTTAATCCCAGCACTTGGGAGGCAGAGGCAGGTGGATCTCTGTGAGTTCAAGGCCAGCCTGGTCTGCAAAGCAACTCCAGGACAGCCAGGGCTATTACACAGAAAAAACATGTCTCAAAAAAACAAAAAGGACCTTCTTTAATAAAGTTCTGTCCCAAGGTTAGTTGACTCTGTTGGTCTTCTTGTGGAGTTTTTGTCTCCTCTGGGTCTTTCCATCCTTCCCCCCATTCTTCAGCAAGATCCCCTGCATTCCTCCTAATGTTGGGTAGTGAGTCTCAGCTTCTTTTTGGATCCTCTGTCACATGGAGGTTCTCAGAGGACAGTTGGATAGCAGAGTATCATTAATAGTGATAGGAGTTGACTCTCTCCCTTGGGGTATGTCTAAAGTTGGGCCTGTCATTGTTTGGTCATCCCTCAATATCTGTTCTATCTTCATCCTGCACATCTTGTATACAGGGTAAATTTTCGGCTGAAGGTTTTGTGGGTAGATTGGTTAACTCCTCCATCCCCTTCCTAGCCAGTGGAAGGCCTCTTCAGTCTCCATATCTCCCGCTGGTAGGAATCTCAGCTAGAGTTATTCCTATCTCCTCCCAGGGGCCCATGAGGTCTCACAGAGACTGAACCACCATTCAAAGAGCATGCATGAACTGGACCTAGGCCTCCTATGTAACTGATGGGCAGGTTGCTCATCATGTGGGCCCCTAGCAAGCAGAATGGGGACTGTCTCTGGCAAAGACTATGAGGCCTGCTTTTTGGTCACTTTTCCTCGATGGGGCTATGTTGCCTGGCTTCAGTGGAATAGGAAGCTCTCAGACCTGATACACCTCAATATGCTGGAGTAGGACTGTACAGGGGGGTCTCCCCTTTTCTGTGGAGTAGGGGAGGGAGGATGGGAGAAGGGATAGGCAGGACCCAGAGGAGGGGAAAGAGGGGGCTATGATTGGGAGGGAAAATGAATAAATAAAATTCAATTCAATTTTTAAAAATAGACTTCTGTCCCCTCACACCATTTTGAAAAATCCTGAGAGAAAACTATTAGGCATGGCTTGGGTAACATGCTTGCTTCCAGAACAAGATGACAAATGCTGATTACTAAGCTGAGTTTCATGTCATTTTAGCATCTTCCCCAATTCCCTGTCTTTTCTAAAATGTCCAAAATCTAAAATGCCCAACACCTCTCACTATCTTACTCTGTTTTGTTGTTTTCTTCCAGAGCAGTCATCGAGAGAGAGAGAGAGAGAGAGAGAGAGAGAGAGAGAGAGAGAATGACTGTGTGTCTGTGAGAAAGAGAAGAGAGGAGATTTGGTGTGGGAGGAGGGCTGTCTTGCTATATTACCTAAGCTAGTGTTAAGTTTGTGGGCTTGAGTGGCCCTCTTACCTCGGCTTCCTAGGCAGCTAAGACCACAGGTGTATGTCAGCATCTTCAGCTCACTGACTGTTGCTAAATGTATTTATTTGCTTACTGCTTCCTCCACCACTGGAATATGAGATTACACTCAGGGGTTTTTCTGTCTCCTTCACCTCTGTATTCCTAGTCCTAAAACAAGGACAAGGCCATAATAGGAACTCAGCACATATTTTTAATTAATTAAAAATTGGGCTGGAGCTACCTATTTACATTCATTGGTAAAAGCGATTAAAGGAAATTAATTCTCGCTTCCAAGTGAGGATAAGGTATTAGAAAGTAAGACGGACTGAACTTTTGATATGTATGAACATAGTAATTAAACATAAAAGTTTGCCCAAATAGCAAGATAATGTTCTTTTTTTTTTAATTCCCAGTTTGTTTGTTTATTTGTTTGTTTTTCTGGCTGGCTGTTTTGGGACAGTACTATGTAACCTTGGCTGGCTTGGAACTCTCTATGTAAACAAAATGGCCTCAAACTTGCAGAGATCTGCCTGCCTCTGAGTGCAGGAATTAAAAGTTTCAACAAACCTGGCATATTCCCGTGTTGTTGTTGTTACAGAATCGTGTCGTGTAACCCTGACCCATTTGGCATTCACTGTGTAGCCCAGACTGACACTTGAACTTAAAACAGTCCTCCTGCCTCAGCCTTCCAAGTGTTGGAACTACAGTTGTATGCCACCCTATCCAACTGAGATCTATGGGTTTTTTGTTTAACACTTATTTATTTATTCAAGTTACATCTCTATCACAGCTCCCTCTCCCCTCCTCTCCCCTCCCAGTCCCACCCTCCCACCCTGTTCCTCCTGTCCCTTCTCTCCTTCTCCTGGGGTGTTAAGGGAGGCCCCACAATCAAGCCCCCTCAGAGAACTATGTTTTTTAAAGATGATAAAAAAAAGTAGAGTCTTAAGGTTGTAGTAGACTCAGAGCCCTTTCTGAAATTGCTGTTTTGTTGGATATTTGTACTGAGACTGTAAGTTAATATGAACCCATCAGGCCATACATGTTTACTGCCTAACACTGAAAACAAGGAAGGCAGATTTGGATCTTAAGCTGTTTGGCTAGTTCTGCCTATTCCACTTGCCCTCACCTGTACCCAGACCAGATAAAACTCTCTGGAGAGAGACTCTCTTGTTGCTGCCCTGCATTGATGTTACTCCGATCCTGTTTGTAGCTACCTCAGCACTCCTCCCTCTTTCCCTTAATGTTGGAGACAGAGTGGAACAAAAAGGAAGTGAGGCAGAGGCTGTCTCTAAAAAAAGAGAAAAAGTAGGCAAAGATTAGTTACTTTCCTGTTGCTGTGATTAAAAATACTATGACCAAAGCAACTTAGAGGAGAAAGAATTTCTTTGAGCTTATGGTTCCAGAGGGATAGGAGTCTGTTATCAAGGGCTGGGGTGTCAGAGCAAGCCTGTAGCAGCTGGAACGGGATGCTGAGAGCTCACGTACTTTACTTAATGAGCATGAAGCAGAGAGCATACCAAACAGTATAAATACTTTTTCTCTCAAACCCACCTCCAGTGACGTGCTTCTTCCACCAAGGAAGGCTGCAGCACCTAACCTCCCCAAGCAGCAGCAGCGGAGGACCAGGTGTTGAAGTGCCTGAAGTTATGGGGACATTTCTCACTGAGACCACCCCAGGGACCATTTGTGTTCCTTGTTTTTGGATGCTGCATCCTATATTTTACTCCTTACATTTTTTTATCATTGGTGGGCATCCCAAACTTGAGCACTATGCACCCCAGCCAAATGTCCCCTGTCCGCGCCTTCCCCCAGTTACTTCTTTCCTGTTTCGTGTCACCCTTCCACATACGTGTCACCTGAAAATACTATGAGAAGGACAATCCCTGGTAGGAAAACATCCACATTGCCTCGTGTGTGCTCCCTGCCTCCACCAGCCACTGTTCTTGTCGGGTTTCTAGGAAGATGTTTTTAAGTTGGTGCAAGTTAGGATGGAAGCTGAGTTGGATATAGAACTTTAAATTCATGGAGATGGTTAAATAGTAGAATGTTAAAGTCAGGTGCCAAATACATATGGACTGGACATTGGGAATGTATGCTAAGCCTTATAATTTTCATAATTGTGGCCTAATTGTTTTTGTTGTTTTGTATTTTATTTGTTGTTATAAGAGAAAGAGCCATTTGTTGGACTGAAAGGGGGAGCTGTTGGGGGGAAAAAGATATACCTTAAACTTAAAAAAAAAAAGAAAGTGGATGGGGGGTGTGAGGGGGAAGAGGAGGGTGGGACTGGAGTGGGGAGTAGGGAGGGGATTGTGATTGAGATGTAACTTGAAGAAACAATAAATAAATAAATAAATAAAAACCCTTAAGGAATGACTTTTTTTTTCTTACTCCCTGTCCAAATCAGAAAATAACTTCTCTGTGGCTGCTTCTTGCATTTTATTTGGAAGATTATATAGAGATTCCCATAGCCAAAAATTTTGGAACTAATCCTCGCCCCGACATTAAGAGGGAAAACAGTACTGGAGAATGGTGTGGTAATGCTCAGCCGCCATTCTTCGTCACTGTGGCCACAGACGCAGCTCTGCATCGGGGACCACACATCTGTGCCTCTCTTGGGCTTCTGATGGTTCATTGCACGTTATCTGAGGCTGCTCTAAGTTTGGGAAATGATACTGCCTAGAAGTAGCAGTCTGCCTATTGTTTTACATGTGTATTTGCTAATTGAAAATAAATTTATTTGTTAAAAAGAAAAAACTAGAATGCTGCAATTTCCTACGTGATCTATGAAAATCTTGTTCTTAACTTCCAGAACTTTGCATTCTCTGAAGTCACCTATCTTTATGATGTTTGATCTGGTTAGAAAGCCTAGCGTCTTTAGCCTGGAATTTGTGAATTTTTTAAAAAGACATTAAAAGGCTGTTAACGCTTACTACATGTCCAAGGTTCCTTAGATTTGGGAGAGATTTAGAAATCAGCATCTGGTGGTGGCCAAGGTAAACACTCCAGTGATAGTTCTTGTGTCATTGATGAAGCAACAAGCTGGCACGTTGGACTGGTCCTCCATAGATGTGTTTCTCCTCTTCCTCTTCTGTAGCTGCTGCCACACTTACCACAATTCTCTGAGACAGCAGCTTGATCTCATTGCTCTGAGGTCCAGAGAAACAAGGGCTTTCCCTGCCTGACCAACCTATAGAACTTTGGTATCCTGTAAGTTTGCGATGTTTATAACATTTCATACTTGAAGACCTTTTTTTAACGTGTATCATATGTGTTTTTTTATAGGACAATGAAGGTCAGACAGCTCTTCATTATGGTAAGCTGTTTCTGAATTATTATTGGTCATATTTGAACGTTTTGTCTATGTGGTAGTAGAAATGCAGTCCCTGTCATCAGCAATGGAGGCTTCTCCACCCACTGCTGAAAATTCACTGTTTCATTCCTGGTGCTATCAGAGACAACCAGAAAGCTAATCTTAATTATTTTAGAATCTAGCCTCTCCCCTACTTAAAAACAAAACATAACAATGAAACTTTCTTGATGTTGGAGCGATGGCTCAGTCTCTAAAGTGCTGGCTAAAAAGCATAAGGACTTGAGTTCAGATCCCCAGTACCCACATAAAAGCCAGGCACAGTGCCATGCGTCTGAGCCCTGGGCAAAGGCAGAAAGATCCAGGGGTTCTTTGGCCGTCCAGGCTAACGAAGAATGGTGAGCTCCAGGTCCAGTGACAGACCTTGCCTCAAAAGATATGGTGAAAATGGATAAAGGAAGATGCACAACAGTGACCTCTGACTTCTGCATGCACATGCAGAGGCTGGCCCTCCTCACACATGCATACACTACACATAAAAGATAACAACTTTTTTATGAACCCCTAACCTGCAGCTTTACTATTTGTAGTTTTAGTTGCTTACAATCCAAAAAAATAGGAAACATGAAAATTCTAGAAAAAGACAGTTAATAGATTTTTAAAGTATGTGCTGTTCTGGGTAGCATGAGGAAGAGTCTCATACCATCCTTGCTGCTCTAGTCTAAGACATGGCTTATCTTTTTGTCTGACCTGTTCAAGCTATGTATATACCACCCTGCTCCTGCATTAGTCACTTGATAGTGTCTCAGTCACCAGAGCGGCTGATCACAGTGCCCCTGTTCAAATGGCCTTTGGTAGCAGCCTGACAGCTAGGTTGATACCTACATCATCTGCCTCAGTTTATTTTGCCACATGGACACTGAGTCATCTCATATCATCACAAGAATTGTGAGCATAGTACAGTAAAATGTTTTCAGAGAGAGCATATTCCTTTATCTCATTACTTAACTGCTGTTAATGTCTTTAAAAGTTATACATTTCTATGTGTGTAGAGAAATAAACAATATATATATAAAATGTGTGTGTATGTCTGCATGTGCATGTGTGTGTGCCTGCATGTGAATGAATGTGTATGTGTGTTGCTTGGTCCTGTCTTCAGTTTCTTGAATTTTCTTTTCCTTCAGATAAAGGGAGAGTACTATAACTGAATACAGAAAACAAATTTGATTTTTAATTTATTTTCTCTACTAACTGATTATCTTTACTCCAACAATCTATAAAATCTATAAAGTAGAAATAATAGCATGGCTCTTAGAAAATTATAAATAAATTCAGTTAAATAACAAAATATTAAAGTATTTCATAAATTATAAAATGTGAGCAAATATAACTCAGAGAATTCTATTGTGTATGAATATTATTAAATAAAAAACAACCATCAGTGTTTAAATCAGACTAATGTTCAACCACCTGCAGCCATCTCAGAAATGAATACACAGGTTGCTTTGCCATTCTTGACAATGCTGGGCTAGGACTAGTGTTAAGGGGCTCGGATGCCCTTCAGTGCCTTCACCAACTCCTGAGCATTATTAGTTCAGGTGCCGTGAGCATCATTGGAGTACCTAGGAGTCTAGACTGTTGTACTAACTGTTTGCAACTCATGTAAATCAGACTGATAATGAAAATTGAAATGTCTACAAATTTATGAGTTTACCTGGTATTACCAAGATAGTAAAACTAGCAGGAAAAAAAGGAAACTTGTGAGTCCATTTAGGTTTTGAACATAAATGCCAAAATCCTAAGGAAAATATTAGCAAATCATTGTACTTCAGACACAAAGATATGTCATAAGTGAGTTGAGTTCATCCCAGAAATTGAAGGATGGTATAACATTTTAAATTTTATTAATATGATTTTCTACACCTCCAAGTTAGGTGAGGTACCTAATTTAGTAATTCAGATTTATAAAAAGCTTCTGAGAAAAGTCAACACTCGTTTAAGAAGTTTAGAGAAGTGGTTCAGATCTCATGGGTTTAAGCCAGACTCGTGCTTGACGTTCTAGTCTCCTGCTGACTTTGCACGGCCTGTTACATCACTTACTCAGTTTACAGCTGACGAAACCTCCGACTAGGTATGAGAATACAAGAAGTTAATTTATGTAAAGTGCTTAGGACAATGTCTAATACCTTCTATGTAGCAGTAAATGTTAGCAGGTTTTATTGTCTTATGATAAAATCCTTGGACAAACTAGAAATTCAGCATTAAGCTTTAGTATTACCACTTTAGTATTACCATATAACAGTCATGTAATACATCTACCACCAAAAGAGGAATAAAAGAAAGCTGTATAGAAGTAATGTCTCCTTATATCACTGGAATTTAGTTGGTTTAAATATGAAGGTGATTCTGGTAACTTTGCATCAAGATGATAGAGTGATTAAAGAAATAGAAAATAATCATTAAAGAAATTAAAATACCACATTAACACTGTAGAATGCTGTCTGCCTGACAAAAGCAGAGCAACAATGAAGGGAAATAGGGCACCAGAAAGACATGAAGCAGGAAGTGTGGCAGCAAGTGTGACTCATGTGGAGAGTGAGTGAATAAAGTGCCCCGTGTTGTCCTCTGCCCTCCCATGTGCAAACACATGCCTGCATATTCACCCACATCATGAGTGCACACATAACCATATACATACATGCCACTCACCCAGGTGCACATGTATAGTCATGTGTACACAAGCGCCCACGTGCACACTGTATTGTTACTTTTCTGTCACTGATTAAAACACCATGACCAAGGCAGCTTATAAAAGATAGAGGTTATTTTAGGCTTACAGTTCCAGAGGGTTAGAGTCCATGATGGTGGGACAGAGGTAGCAGACGGCAGACAGCTGGAACAGCAGCTGAAAGTTTCCATCTCAAACCACTAGCAGGAGGCAGAAAGAGGGGACTGACTCGAAACGGTCTTTGAAATTTGTCCTCCAGCAAGGCTAGAGCTCCTCATCCTCCCCAAACAGACAACTAGGGGCTAAGTATGCAGATGCCCACAACTTATAGGAAACACCTCACACATGTACACATGCATGCAAACACACACACAATCATGTACAAACACACATACAAAGAGCCAGGCTGATGATGCATGCCTGTAGTTGAGCCTCTCTATAGGCTGAGGAAGAAGATCTCAAATTCAAGGCCATATATTTCATTATAGGCAATACAAGGAAATCACCACTAGGAAAAATAAACATGAGAGATGTCTGGAGAACACCAGCATTAACAAGTTGACATCATTGCAGAGGGCACAGTATGTCAGTTTATAGTCTTCACACGATCAGTAAGAAAACTACAGAACCACAATTGCCTTCCTGTTGCAGATGCTTGTGTCTCTGTTAACGTACTGACGTGTAAAAAGGCTGTCTGTAGTCACAAATGTTTCTGGGAGGAAGTTAAAATGCTGTTTGGTGCCTGCTCTTTGATAGGAACGGATTTTGCTCCATACATCCAGGTCCTCTGCAGAGTACAAAGGATTGGACTTCAGGATAGCAGAACATTTTATGCAGATATAGAAATGATTAAACTGCTTCTTATTCCCATGATTTGGAAATTACATAAAAATATTATCTTATACATTTATAATTAGTTCAATCATAACTTTAAGAATGCATTTTTACTGAAAGTTTAGAGTCAATTTCATTCACATACAGGAATTGGGATATTAAAAGAAAAAAATCTTGCTGTTTTCAGTATTTCTTAATTTCATTCTTGTAAATATGGAGACATTTAATTCTGAAAAATTAAAGCTATATTAACATCTTTAAAAGTTTTACAAATTTTTCAGTGACTTCATTTTTTAAAAATCTTTAAAAGATAAACATGTTTTTTAAAAAAATAAAAGATCTGACTTAGTCTAACAGTGCAAAGAAGAGAAGCAGATTATCTGCATTAGACCAGTTTCTAGTTGGGGGAACACCCATTTCTTACAAATCTGAAGTTCACATTTATATTCTTGATTGTTTGGGAAATCACTAAATTAAGGAACTAAGTAAGTGTCCTAGTCTGCCGTGTCCCCTCATACCTCACTCACTGACAGAAGTGTATCAACTTCCCACTCCCTCTCTCCACCCTGAACCTGGAGCTCACCACTTGCGCTGGAGCCATCTGAGGCCCTCCTGTCTCCACCTTCCCAGCACTGGGGTTACCACGCACCAGCTTTCCTGCTTGGATGCAGAGGCTCTGACTCAGGTCCCCTTGGCTTGTGCAGCATGCGCGTCACCAACTGGGCCTTCTCTCTACCCCTAAATGCTAACTTCTCCTAAGAGATGTGTTTCCAGTGCAGCAGCACTCTGAAGTTCCTTAGGTGAGAATCAGCTCACAATGCAGTGTTCCAGACTGCAGTCACACACACACATCGGCGGGTGCAATAAGCCTCGGATTCTTTCTTTAACGTTTAGTTATTTGTGCCCATGCCGCAACACATGTGGAGGACAAATGGAGTTGCTTCCCTTCATTCACCACTCGGATCTCAGGCATAGAACTCAAGTTGCCAGGCTTGGTGGCAAGTGCCTTAGCTGCCAGAGCAAATTTGTGAAGAGGGAATCAAAACCACAAGAATGAGTTTTGCCAAAAAGAACAGGCAAATGTGAAGAAGAGCCAAATCAATGTTTTGACAGTTTGGCAAGAGGTTGTTTTTTGTTTTTAGTTTGTTTGGTTTTGTTCTTGTTTTTAGTGGCAGAGTTTCTTTGTGTGTAGCCCTTGCTGTTCTGGACTCACTCTGTAGACCAGGCTGGCCTAGAACTCAGAGATCTGCCTGCCTCTGCCTCCCACAGTGCTGGGATTACAGGCATGCACTGCCATGCCCAGGGACAAATTGAACTTAAATAAAGCTTTTAAAATATAGAAATTTTCCGCTGGTTAGGCTAAAGTATGCAGTTAGCATAAGTAATAATAGGGAAAAAAAAGAAATGGAATGTTGAAAGCTTTTTGTAAAAAGTCATCAAAAAGGCAGGACAGGAGAGACAGAAATGTGGGTTCTCAACCTGTGGGTCACAGTTCATAACAGTAGCAAAATCACAGTCATGAAGTAGCAACAGAGATAATTTTATGGTTGAGGTCACTACAACATGAGAAACTATATTAAAGGGTCACAGCATTAGGAACGTTAGATTCTCGTAAAAAGCCAGAAATGTGGCTCAGTGCCAAAGCACGTGACTGTGCTTTGATCTTTACCATCATTCATTCATTCATTCATTCAATTTTTAAAACTTATTTATTTGTTCATTTTACATCCCAATCACAGCCCCATCCCTCCTCTCCTCCCAGCCCAAGCCTCCCACATACTTTCCCTATCTCCCACCCTCCCTGGGTACCAACCCACCCTGGTACATCAGGTTGCATCAGGACTAAGTGCCTCCTCTGAGGCCAGACAAGGCAGCCCTGCTGGGGGAAAGGGATCCAAAGGCAGGCAACAGAGGCCAAGTCAGAGGCAGCCACCGCTCCAGTTGTTAGGGGCCTCACTTGAAGACCAAGCAGCCCATCAGCTTCATATGTGTAGGGGTCCTAGGTCCAGTCCATTCATGTTCTTTGGTTGGTGAATCTGTCTCTGTGAGCCCCTAAGGGCCCAAGTTAGTTGGCTCTGTAGGTCTTATGGTGTCCTTGACCGCTCCAGCTCCCTCAGTCCTTCCCCTAACTTTTCCTCAAGGCTCCCTGAGCTTTGCCTGATGTTTGGCTGTGGGTCTCTGCATCTGTTTCCATTATCTGCTGGATGAAGCCTCTCAGATGTCAGTTATGTTAGGTTCCTGTCTGCAAGCAGAGGATCATTAATAGTGTCATGGGTTGACTCTCTCCCATGGGGTGGGTCTCATGCTGGGCTAGTCATTGGTTGACCATTGCCTCAATCTCTGCTCCATCTTTATCTCTCCACATCTTATAGGCAGGACAAATTTTGGGTCAAAGGTTTTGTGGGTAGGTTGTTGCCCCCCTCCCTCCACTGGAAGTCCTACCTGGCTTCTCTCTCTCATTCCCCCCTCCCCTGCCCTGGACTTACTTTTATCTTGTGTGCATAAATGTTTTGCCTGCATGTGCTTGGTGCCCGCAGATGCCAGAAGAGAGCGTCAGATTCACTGGAACTGGAGTTACAGATGGTTGTAAATCACCATGTGGGTGCTGGGAATTGAACTCAGGACCTCTGGAACAGCAGCCTGTGCTCTTAACCTCTGAGCCACTTCTCCAGTTCCTTCTACCACCATTTTTGTTGTTGTTATTTATTGTTGTTTTCTCAAAACAAGGTTTCTCTGTGTAGCTCTGGGTGTTCTGGAACTCATTCTCTAGACCAGAGTGGCCTCAAACACAGAGATCCTCCTGCCTCTGCTTCCCGAGTGCTGGAATTAAATGCAAGTGCCACCACTCTCTGACTTTTTTTTTTTAAGGGGAAATGGGAAATTTCTAATAGGTGTTCCAAGAAAGATTCTAGGAGAATCAATATATAAGAATATTTCCTGGCAGGGTGTGGTAGCACATGCCTTTAATCCCAGCACTAAGGAGCAAGAGACAGGCAGATCTCTGTGAATTTGAGGCCAGACTTATCTATATAATGAGTTCCAAGACAGCCAGGACTATATAGAGAGACCCTGTTTCAAACAAACAACAACAAAAAGAATATTTACTGATAATTTCTCAAGTTGGTAAAGCACTGGACTCTTCAGATCTGGGAATTACTCAGCATTGTTGTAGCAACCTAAAGTGTTTTCTCGGTGGTGAGAATGAGCCACAGCCATTTGAACGCAGCTTGGAACTCTCAAAAATGCCTTGAGTTCAAGACGTTGAACCCAAGATTGCATGCAGTATACTTTCCGTTATATGAAAGCCAAAAGCAGGGAGGCCCTCCGGGAGACAAGAGGAGGATTAATTTGGCAGAAGTGGCTTGGTAAAACTAGGAGGGGTGCTTCTGGGATTCTAACACTAATGTGATAATGTATGAACAAGTTACATGGATAGATTCATCTTAAAACTTATGTGACTGATATTCTTTGTTTGTATTTTGTAGCCTGATAAAGCTTACAGACACACACACATACAGAGAGAGAGAGAGAGAGAGAGAGAGAGAGAGAGAGAGAGAGAGAGAAAGACTTGGAGATAAGGTACTAGTGTTGCCTTTTCTGTTCTCTAGTCTTTCCAACAAATGGCCAAGCTTAGGCATTGCTTTCCCCACTTGCAGATGAAAATCTGGTGGCCAGGAAGCTGCTATGATCTTTTCAGCTGTTCAGGCTGTAGAACAGAGCCACTGTGCAGGTCTCCTGGTCCCACGCCCACTCTTGTTTTCTAATAATGTACACAACTGCAGTGCCAGAGAGAGCTCCATAATTGGGCGGGGGTGTTTTTTGGAACAAGGCCTCACTATATAACCAGGATTAACCCAGAACTTACTGGGTAGCCCAGGCTGGCTTCAAACTCATACTACTCTTGCCCAGCCAAAGTGCTAGGATTACAGGCATGCGCCATCACATCCAGCTTGGAAAGTAACCTTTTACAGGAGTAACAAAATGGGAAAATCCCTTCTCACTGGCCTCAGTGAGGCGAGCTGGTTTCCACAACTGTGCTGTGAGTAAACACATACTAATATTGATGTCCTGTGTGGTTTTATAATCTTTCTGATCACTGGGACATTGGACATTAATAAAAACAGCCCTTAATTCACATTGGGCTCCAAATAGATCTCCTGAAACACACTCTATTTCTGTCTCTCGGGTTATATTAATTATTGTGGAAAGAACCAAGCAAATAACCATATATGTTATAATCAAAATAATTAAACACTAAAATAATATCATTAGTCAAATGTTTTGACATTACAAATATATAAAACTAAAATGTCCTGACAACTCAGGAATGTTTCATGAAAGTATTTTTAGAATGATTAATAATCACTTTTGGACTAATTCACTTTTAGGTTTTTTATTAGTTTACTGAACTTTTGATACTTTTAGAATAATAGAAACAGTCTTATATGTAATAATAGCAATATTGATCATTAATTAAACATCTATTATATGCCTAGGAGTTTCTTGAGTGTATTTTATCCATGCAGTCATTCAGTGTTATTTAATCCTTTTTATTTAGTGGCTACTGGTTTGATTTGATTTTAGGGCCTTAACCTATTCTTGGAATTTTCCTAAAACTGCAAGTGTGGTTAAATACAGTGAGCACAGGCAGTGTTGGGGAGTCTCTGGGGGCCCCCTCTGTTCCTTTTTATGAATTACGGCTGAGCTTGACAGCGGCTGTCCTTGTGTTGACAGATCTTCTGATTACAGCAGTTGTCAAACTCCATCCTTAAGCAGGTTGTAAATCCTGGCTTCTTCCGATTAAAACTGGGTCAGAGCCAATCGCAGGTTACCCAGAGGCCACTGTTGTACCACTGGATGTCCTTACTAGTTTGTCCTAAATGGTCTTTGTATAAGAACATATTAAAACCCTTATTTTCCCACATTTTACATGAGTGTTTTGAGTCTTGAGATACTGGTCCTCTTGTTATTTTGTGATTAAACATGGTCCTTGCTGGAGTACATTGCAGTAAGTGTGGTCTTCCTTATAAATAGCCTGTTAGCTTCCCCTCCTCTTCCTCCACTGGGAATACTAATGTCATTGCATCTGTCCCTCCCAGGGGAAATCAAGGCTTTTCCTTGCACGTGTGGTCATGTGATTGCAGAGTGGGCTGGCTTTGTATCCTCATGAGCCCTCAGGCTTCCACGTAAAGCACCATCTGTTCCGTTCCTTCCACACTGTTACAGGGCAGTGGGAGGAGGCATTAGAGTGGAAATAAATAAAATTTTTAAAAAGAAAGAAATTCATCATCAAAACCCTGAGGATTAATGGAGTCAGAAGGCTCACTGCTCTGAATGAAAATCCGTCTTCACCTGTGCCAGTGTCAGGGCTTCCTGTGTGGCACTTGACAAATAGAGGTTCCCAGGGTACCATCAATTCAGCAGCTGTGCTGGTCCCTGGAGACTGGCTCAGGCTTTTCTCAGATGGGCTTCCGACTGTTTTTTTATTTCCCAGCACATCGTGGGCACTGATATGGCCTCTCTCTAATTTGGTGAATGTTAGCAGTGGTTCCTTCTCTCTCCATTCTTGCCTTCTCTCCTTTCTTGTCTTTTTGCCTTTGTTTTGAGAATATGAGCAGATTACATATTCTGGCTTATGACCTGTGATTCACTAAAGATGCAAAAGTCAGGGGAATGAATTTTGAGTAAATTCTAACTTCTCAAGCACCGTGCTGGATAGAGAGGATACAAAAACAAACAAAAAAACCAAAACCATACACTGGGGTACCTCACCATGAGGTCCAGGTCTATTTCTTCAGCAGAAATTGTTGAGGACCTGTAGAGCCAGACTCCCCGTGTACCATGGTGCCCCTGACATGCCCTCTGCATATCAGCATAAAACTCACTTGTGTGGCTTTATGGGCAGGATCCTATCATTACATCAGTCTGAATCTTTTCTTCTCTATTATTCCCTGCTTGCTTGTGCTTCCATATGGATCTGTCTTTTTCATAAAACTCAGGTGCTTGTTAGTAAAATCCCTTGTATGTAAGTATATACATCACAATGCCCTGAAACATTGTGAATTAAATCTCACTTTATAGTGAGACTGGAGCTAAAATTTCACTCACATCAGTCATTCTAGGGACTGTCACACAACATAAGTACCATTTTCTTAGTTGGGTGGCGTAGTCAACTAGCTGTGGAATTGCATTCTTAAAACTCTGCTCCTGAGTTTGAATCCTGAAATTATACCACACCTCACTGCTGGAAACCACACGTGAAACTGCCCATTTGCCTGAGAGGCCATGCTCTTCTTCAGCACACATCTGCTTAGCCCCATTCCCTGCTTAAGTGTTGGCTTAGAGGAACTAAGGGTTAGATCGTGTTGCCATCCTGAATTACAAATTCATACACAGAGTTTCTCCCAGCACTGTTAAAAGGTCCCACGGTAAAAGCTAAGCAAGTGCTCCTCACAGGAGTTTGGTTGAGGCTGGCGGTGGTGTAACTGCTGAGTGCCTGTTGCTTACAAGGTTCCGTGGATAGTTCTTTTCAGGATAAATGTCCTCACGACTACTTGACCCAGGCTTTCTTCTCTTTTATGAGACTCTACATTTCAGTCTGAGCGAGTATACAGTTACATGATTAAACTCCAGAAATTTAGAGTAAAAATGTTGCTTGAGATTATTTGAGGGTGCAATTTTAAATTCTCAGTGTCAGTTAGAGGCTTGGGCACATGGCTCAGTGGTACAGTACAATCTTGCAACACATAAGGCCCCAGCATCACAGAACAAAACGGTGAGGGGAGATTCTGAAAGAAAGGTTCTAATTTTAAACTCTTTATTTGATCTTGGGCCATGGCAAAGACCGTCCTGTCTCTGCCTTCCTCAGCACTGAAGCAGCTCGGGATCTGCCACGTACATTATATCACCAGTCAACGGCTTCTTTAGGATTGAACAGACAATTCTTGCTTCTACCTCTTCTCCTATTCTCCATCTATTCATTCAACAACCCCTCATATGCAAGAGACCCCACACCACTGAAGGCAGAGATAGGGTTTCCAGACGGTCTTGTTTAGCTCAGAAAATGCCCATTCTCCTCTTTGGTTCACTTAGAACCAAGTTCTCTCTGGTTATAGACAATAGTTTGGTGACTAAGTATATCAATAAGGGAATGTAAAAAGACATCAGAGGGCTGGAGAGATGGTTCAGCTGTGAAAAGGCTAGACTCACAACCAAAAATATATAAAAAAAACACTGGAGCTATGCCAGTTTATAGCCCACCATATAACCTGGCTTTTGCTTAGCAGCTCTTGCCTACTTCAAAGCATAAAACCAGAAATCTCTAAGCTAGAAGCACCTGCCTGGGAGTGAAGATAGTCAGGCTCTTTAATTATTAATACCAATCGAGCAGGATAGTACACACATGCACGCGCGCACGCACACACTACAGTTTAGCTGACTTGAAGATTGGGGGAAACACAGAAATCATCACCCCAGAAAGCCAATTGACTGCAACCAACTCAAAATGACAAAGAGTTCCCATCTCACCCCACACTAAGCCTCAACCTGAGTGATAAACAGCAGTAGTGTGTTGCATGAGAAGAGGTGAGAGATAAGAGCCTGCAGAGGATCTAACTGTGGTTCACACATGCACAGGATGCTGCAACTGAGGGCAGAGGAAAATTTAGAAGAAATCATCTGGGACCCAGACAGCACACTAAGTGTGAGCAGCAGCTCATCACCAGAGGAAATTATAAAGACTAGCCCACTGAGTTATCCCTAGAGTAACAAAGCCAAACCCAACTCAATTACTAATTCGACCAAACCCCATGCAAATGGCCTGACAAAAGGAATGTGCCCATTTCTGGATGTGCAAAGTGTGACTTCAGCCTCTGTATCCCTCCTTCTCACAGTTTTCTGCATTCAATGAAAAAAATCACCTGCCGTGGTGGCGCAGGCCTTTAATCCCAGCACTCGGGAGGCAGAGGCTGGTGGATCTCTGTGAGTTCAAGGCCAGCCTGGTCTACAGAGTGAGTCCAGGAAAGCCAGGGATACACAGAGAAACCCTGTCTCAAAAAACCAAAACAAAAAAATTATGAGACAAAACAGAGCAAGAGAAAAACAGCATTTGTCAAACAAATCAGTAATGGATAGAGCAACTACACATGAATGATCCGAACAGTATTTTCAGCAGTTTCATTTAGTTGACATCTGCAGAGCACTCAGCTAATCGACAATACACACTTCATAAGCACAATCCAGAACCCTGTCACACACACACAAGCCAGCTGCACATTTCCAGCCCCAGTTCTGCAGGATGGACACAGGATTCCAGAACTTGCTAGCCAGCCAGCTCCAAGCTCCTGTGGGGAACAATGGAAGAGGACACTTGACACTGACCTCTGACCTCCATGCACTCACACATAGACAAGCATACCTGCACACACATGTGAACATACAAACCCACATACAAGATTTCACATAGTGATACTCTAATTACTAGACCAGTTTTTTTCCTACTTAAATTCAAATACACACACACACACACACACACACACACACACACACACATTTCCTCTTCAAAGAAAACACAAAATATTTTCTTCGATGCATTTTTTTAATTCCTTGCTTATTCCATCCTTGCAAATGGGACAAAAGTCTCACATTTTTACAAATAAACTGTGTGTTTCTACTCAAGGGAAAGGATTTGATTTCTTAAGGCCTGATCACCCTGCAGCCACCATAAGGGTGTGCACTGTTTAGGACTCCTTACTGCCCACCCTTGTCGCCTCTGCCACACAGGAGTGATCTCCCTGTGGTACTGTAAACTCATTTTCATGTCTCTCAATCCCCCTTGCAGCCGCTGCCTGCGAGTTTCTGGACGTTGTGGAGCTGTTGCTGCAGTCTGGCGCTGACTCCGCTCTCCGAGACCAAGACGGCTGTCTGCCAGAAGAGGTGACAGGCTGCAAAGCCGTGTCCCTGGTGCTGCAGCAGCACAGAGCAAACAAGACTTGATCCAGAGACTAGAAAAGAAGTCTGGCAGAACAGGACTTCAGAATGAAAGAAACTGCAAAAATAATACTTCTTTTACCACCCATCTTTGATATGCATTGGCTAATAAAATCAGTTCTACAGAACTGGGATTTAGATGTCTCAGCAATTCATTCTCCATGCATACATTCTGGGGGAGTACAGTTTTGGTGATGAACATGTGTACTGTGCATAATATAATCCAATTCTGCCGAGCATGCTCTGAAATTTATCACTGCTCTAGAAGGTGGGGAGAGGAGCAGACAGATCATATTTCACAATATTAAACATGGCTCCTCTCTCTCTCTCTCTCTCTCTCTCTCTCTCTCTCTCTCTCTCTCTCCTACACTGACAATTAGGGAAGTTTTGTGAAATCTTGGTATGGTAGAGAGTAAATGATCCTGTAGCTTTTTCACAGCTAATCTGAGTAGGTAGTTAAAACGGCCATTCTGTAAAGACAGGGGAGAATATAAGGAAGAGGAGGGGGTGCTAAAAGAAATCAAGAGGACAATTTTGTCACCTGGGGCTTTGGAAATCAGATCAACAGTGGGTACTGAAAAGCTCAAAACCTTTAGCATATCAGGTGGTACTCAGCAACATCACTTGAGGATTGAGGCACAGGTTCTCCGCATGCATCGATTAGATCAGGATTTTATAAATACAAAGCAGGAAAAGAAGTTCCCTAAGGACTCTTAATTAGCTATAGTGTCCTTTGCAGCAGTAATCTAAAAAAACAACTACTCAGACCTGGCCCCCTGCCTGCTCGACTGTCTGCTTGTCCCTAGAAGAACATCTATTTTGTATCAGAATCATAATACGTAGGCAAGTGTGCCACGATTTTTATTTTAAAGATAAACAAGTGCACTATTACTGAGCCTGATTCCTGCATTGTCCCTTTTAAACCTCAAGAACTTCACCTAGGGAGTCCCTTGACATTCTTATGATATTTAAAAAACACATAGAGAAATGAGTGAAGTAAGTAGCTGCAGTGCAGACAGCCATTAAAAGATAATTGTCTCTCAGGCGTGACTGTTAGAATAGGAAGTACCTCACTTAGTGGAGCCCACACCAGTGCATACGGTTTTCATTAGCTTGAGCTAGCCTATCCTGGAGCCAGCCCCTCCACTGCATATAGCATATGAATACTGCTTGTTTTATGATTTTTGTAGCCTACCTTCATATATTCTGAGCTCCAAAACCAAACTCACCATAACTAATAATTTTTGAAATTATTTGTTAATTACCTGTGGAAATGATACTCACATTGGTGCATACTGAAATGTTAGTGTAATTCTCTATTTGTTGTTTTACCACAATCCTAGTTGTGTTGCAGCCTACCTTTAACCTAAGTCTTTTGTGGTCCACGTTCATAAAATCTATTTTTAAAATATTATACATTGGTTACAGTAAAAGTGACCGAGACACTGTATGCAGTTTTTAACTGGCATTATTTTGTTCCCCTTTAGGGCATTAGCATTCATTTAAACACATTAGAGCAGTTGTCTGAGGAAGAGTTATCTAGGAGCTCTCCCCGTCTTTCTTCTCTGTACTTGATCTCAGCACATCTTAGACACGTTTTTACTGCTTGTTTTTGCCACATTTAGAACTATATGGAATTTTTGAGCAAAAGATATGACTTGTTTATTTTATGTTGAAGATTTTAATTTTATATCCAATACTATGAGTAAAAACAATTATCAGTGAGCTGAGTGTGGTGGTGCCCATAATCCCAGCACAGGGGAGGGTAAGGAGGTGGGTTACAAGTTCAGAGCAAGCCTGAGTTACATGCAAGACCTTGTCTTGATTTTTTAAAGAAAAATAATGTCATATCAATTTAATATTTTCAAGTCTACTGAATTCTAAAATTAATTTCCAAAACCCCTATTTTTTTGTTCCCATTATCTGAATTCTCAAAAACCTTACTATCACATAGTAATCTATGGATCATTTTCCTGGATCTTCTATAGAAGATTTCATCCATAAATGTCAGAGAACACTGAGTCATAGTTTATTTCATTCCCTTTAAATTATTGAATTATGATGTTAGCACGTCACATACCAGTCAGATCCTGAGTTCATTACCAGAGGCTGCCGTTCGTCAACAAAGAACAGTGCCCTGAAGCAGACAGTCAGTCATCTTCCCTGATACATAGAGACTGTTTTCATATAACCCATCCAGCTAGAGAAAGCTAGTAGATACCTTATCCTTAGTGCTAGTCACATGGAAGACAATTGCTTATTAGGAAATAGCATAGAAAGACTTCTCTCAGGAGGTTCATGTCTGCTTATACGTCAGCATGCACTTTAAGATATCCAGCTTTTTTGTTTTTGTTTACTAGTTAGAATTCATTTTATCTCATTCTTGCTTTCAGCTCTCTAATTTTATATTTCTAATGCATATTAGCAAATTAAAATGGTTACTAGAAACTGGCAGGTGAACTGGTAAAGTGGTTGTGACTAGACACACTTGTTACATCACCACCTTTGTTTTCTAGACTGTACATACTACATTTCTATTCTGACTACATTCTCAATTCTATGTCTCTTTTGTTGTCCTGAATGCCACCTTTGTAGGTGTCACCTATGTGTGAGCATGCTTAGCCTTATTTCCTCACATTGCTTTTTTTTGGGGGGGTGTTTACTGAAGACACTGTGATCAGAACACAACTGCTGACTCTCTGTATTTAATATTTATTCCTGATTGTCATTTAGTTTGTCCTCTATCGACTGATCGAAGAGGCCCTGATTGCTGCCACATTAGTCTCAATGCAGTCACAGTCGTTTTGGTGCACACTGGTGAAAAATGAGAAATAAAAAGAAAACCGTGTCAACCTACATCAAAGAGAAGGCAAAGTGTCTGGCTCGCTGCAGCTTCAGATTCCTGGCTGAGTCTGTTTGTGTGAAGAGTACTAGAGTCTGTGTGTGTGTGAAGAGTACTAGAGTCTGTGTGTGTGTGAAGAGTACTAGAGTCTGTGTGTGTGTGTG
>CAJQZJ010033427.1:3219202-3237474 GCA_907164525.1 Lophiomys imhausi
TGTGTGAAGAGTACTAGAGTCTGTGTGTGTGTGTGAAGAGTACTAGAGTCTGTGTGTGTGTGTGTGAAGAGTACTAGAGTCTGTGTGTGTGTTTGAAGATTACTAGAGTCTGTGTGTGTGTGTGAAGAGTAGTTACTAGAGTCTGTGTGTGTGAAGAGTACTAGAGTCTGTGTGTGTGTGTGAAGAGTACTAGAGTCTATGTGAAGAGTACTAGAGTCTGTGTGTGTAAATAGTACTAGAGGCCAAAGGCAGAACTGTGTGTGAGCGAAGCCAGCACTCTGCACCTACCCCACACCCCAGGCCTTTCTTGAGCCTGTCTTCTCGTGTGTAGTTATTAAATGTAAGGGATTTTCAGGTCACTTTGAAAAGCTGGACCCTGCCTTGGTACAGTACTGTACTTAGAATGGAATTTTGAGGGCCTTACGCTCTCCTAAAGCCTATCTGTGAAAGCCATTAGTTTCTGGTTCCTATCAAAGAAGGAGAACCTTTGGTCGGCTGCCCAGTTTTCATAATTTTAAGTGCCTCTATACCAGATGATATGCATGGTGTGGCTGTACCTCTTTGAAAGAACTGGGCAGGAAGGGGGTTGGTGGTGATGTGGGTGCTTGGGCCCAAAAGCCAGGACCTTGTATTGGCTACTGCTTTTCACCAGGCTAAAGGCCCAACCCCAAATCAATGGTGATTGTATTTTTTTTGTTTTTGTTTTAATCACTGGCCAAGAATCCAGCCATATCCACACTGATTACCACACTAGGATTCTCTGAAGGTGCATTAGATAAGAAGTTGGGCTCTGAATTAACTTCTTTACTTTTCATAGGCTACTAACACTGCACAGCAGCTTTATAAAGTAGGGTTAGTGTTAGTGGGGCAGTGTGAGGACAAGCGAAAGACACAATCCCAGAGTTGGTGATAAGCCACAGTTAAGGACAAGTCTGCTGAATCCCAGTTGCTCTTGTTAGACCCCAAAGCGGCAGAAGCAGTGTGAAGTTTTCCAGCTTTGCATTCAACCCTCAGCCCACAGATATTTCTCAAACCCACTGACTGTCTAGCCCAGTGGTTCTCACACTTTCCTCAGCATGGATGTTAAGAATTTGTCTTGGCAGCCTAGCTCTGCCAAGACAGGGTAGGTAAGTCCTTCATAATTCCTGCTCTACAATCAATGTCTGTCAGAGAAATGGGTCCAAATGGCTGAAGATTGATGCTGTAATGTATGGAGAGAAAATGGGAACTGTCTAGGCAGCCACTGATATGTCATTTCTTAGTTTTGGAATCTGCAGGCCCTGCACTTCCTATATAATCAGATATATTTATCCCTCTCAGGTCTCTGAGGTGGTTGAAGAATAGATAGCTAGAGTCTCATAGTTAAATTTTGAGTTGTTTAGGAATCAAGAGGGTGTTCTGGATCTAAGAAGATATTTTTAAAATTGTGAGGCAAGTTAGTATGAAAGCTGAGTTAGATATAGAACTTTAAACTCATGGAGATGGTTAGATAGTAGAATGTTAAAGTCAGGTGCCAAATACATATGGACTGGACATTGGGAATGTATGCTAAGCCATATAACTCTCATAATTGTGGCCTATTTATTTCTGTTGTTTTGTATTGTATTTATAGTTATAAGAAAAAGAACCGTTTGTTGGACTGAAAGGGAGAGCTGTTGGGGGGGGGGAAGAAATACCTTAAACTAAAAAAAAAAAAAGGGAAGAGGATGGGGGGGTTGAGGGGAAGGAGGGTGGAAGGGTGGGACTGGAGGGGGGAGTAGGGAGGGGATTGTGATTGAGATGTAACTTGAAGAAATAAAAAATAAATTATTAAAAAAAAGAATTTGTCTTGGGATTCTGCCTCAAATGTCTAGACAAGTCTCCTAGAAAATCATGACTTACCATCAGAAACTGACTAAATTGTTAATGATCTCTCAATATTGAAGAGCAAGGAGTCAGCCAGCTGGTCACATGCTGCTGTCCCCTCTGTTTGTCAGGTAGGAGAACAGCCGAAGCATAATCTTTGGAATTCTATCTATTTAGTTTTAATGTTTCAGCAGTTTCCAGTTAAAAGGTTCCTATAATCCAGTGACCCCTCCTATTAAATAAGGATTTCATAGCTTCCTGCCAGGTTTAACTACTTGGCTACAGGTTATTATTCTATGTACAGTACATCATCTCCAAGATTAATGAACAATATATGTGACTGAGGCAGAGCTAGCTGCTGTAGAAGGGTGTCATGTCTATGAAAATATATGCATCAATTTAACATGAAGACTTTTAAATGTTTGTTCTTTTAAGTTGAAGCACAAAGGATATTATCAAACTTTGTACCCCTAAAAAATTATTTTATAAATACTTAACACTAAATTAATATGTACCTACCAGGTTCGATTTCATAATGAGAAAGTGTTAAGCTTAAATATTTATCAATAAACATCAAACCCTGGTTCCTAAGATGATTTTGGCCAAATGTTTCCATAGAAATTAAAACGCTAGATCTAGTCTTAAGAGGCAGGTTTTTCAATTAACATTTCCAGAGTTGGATATCTTACAGGCAGTGGTGGGTGGGTATGGCTCCTGTTCCGGTTTAAATCAGAAATGTGTCCCATAGATTCCTGTGTTTAATACCTGATCCCAGCTGGCGTTGCTGCTCTGGGGGTCTGTGGGACAGTTTGGATTTGGGGGTAGAAGGGGCATCCTTGGGGGTCATAGCCTGTCCAAGTTCTATGCTTCCTCTCCCTCTCAGATGTGGAGTCCCAGCCCACACTCCCGCCATGATGGACCCGCCCTCACACTGCCGGGTTAGGTAGTCTCCGTAGCAACAAAAGTGACTCATAGGATCCAGATGTCTGTGTTTAAGTGATCTGTAAAGTAACATTTCAGTGATACCAACTTCAATGTACTAACCACAGTTATCTTTTTATGCAAGATTTATTGATGGGAACTTAATTTAACCTAAGAATAATTGTAAAAATAAAAATAATTATCATTTTCTCTAGTCTACAAATTAAGGAAATTGAAACTCAACTGAGAAATTGTCAAAGGTCAGGAACTAGGAACAGTAAAAGACCCATTTTAACATAAACTTCATGATATATAATATAGACATTGTACATGAATCTTATTTCTTTGAAATCTGGGGATTTTCCAAACCCTTTGATATCAAATCCAAAAGTTTTCCCTGAGTCATATTTTTGGGATAAGCAAAAAAGCCACCTTCAAAAGTTGCATTATCAACTTCTGAAGGTCTTAGTGGGTTTTGTATCCATCCATTGGGCTCTCTTTAGAAAACAGAATCTCCTTAATGTGACTTTAAAAGTATGGTGAACTCTTGAGTTTTGCCTTGAACAAGCAAGCATCTGTCTGCATTTCTGTAGCCATTCACAATTCTTCACCAGAGAGTTTTTGGTGCGAAGCATAGAGATTATCAGACTCGGGGGAATCGTCACTTCTGGTACTTATCAGCTAGCACATATTATACACCAAGTATGACCGGTTTCTCAGACATGCGTTGATTGGCATTCCAGTGACGTGTAGAAGAGGACTCCCCTCCCTCGGATGCGGAGTGCAGATCAGCGTAGTGTGAGCCATTCACTTTACACATGGACTCTTCCAACTTTTCCTGCTGTTCTCTCGGCACAGTCACAGGGTCAAGTTGACGACATTTTGGGGTGCATTGAGACTCACTTGAGGGCAGTGTTCCCTTCTCCACCAGTGCACAGCTTCCTGACCCTAACAACCAGAGCGGGGTTCCCAGGCTACCCACTGCCTTGTGTGTGGGACAGGATCATCTGGCTGAACTTCCTATCTCATCTCACGAGGAATGGCTGAGCTAGCAATCAAAGGCACAGAGCAGCTAAAACTCTGTGTGGTGGTGCCCACCTAACTGTAGTCTCTGCACTTGGGATGCTGGTGTGAGATGTTCAAGGCCAAGATCCTATCTCAGTAAAACCACCCAACTGAGCAACAGGAGGTGGAACCAGGAAAAGCTGCCCCACAATATGCATCTGCCTCTCGGGGAAACCTTGTCGTTCGGTGTGAGTTTCCCTCCTAGGTGGAAAACAACCATTTGACCCTGAATGCAGTGGCTGAACCTGTGGGACCACAAAGGCAGTCACTTTCAGTGGGCTGCCCTTGGTGGCAGCACGACAGCCGTCCCCACTGCAGCCAGGAGTTATTTTTTTTTCTCTCACTTGTGTGGCAATCCTCGTTCCTATTTTAATATTTAGAAGGTAAGTTCAGTTGATGGACACTTTGTGTAATAAAAAGCTCTTTCAAAGTACACGCACACAGACGCACACAGGATAAAAAGTGGCACTCTGGTGCCGTGGCTTTCACGGAGTCCATTTGTGGAGCCCAAAGCTTAGCCCTGGATATGTTTATAGCACTCTGGCCCTGTTTGTGAGTTTGGAACCCTTCCAGGAAAAGAAGAGAAAGACATATATTATTGTTTATAATCTGCTTTATTCCGCCAAACCTTGACTGAACAGACTTGTGGATTGCTGTTTAAATCCCTCAGTGCCTTTAACTACCAATACAGAAAGTGGGTAATGCACGTTCTAAATGAAGCTTGGCATCCACTCCAGGAAATCACTTTAATTGAGGAGCATTAAATGTTAAAATGATTTTTCAAAAAAGGAAAAAGCCAGCACACATACTGAGTATAAAAGTCCCGGCCCACCAGTAATAGAGTTCCTCGGTTATCATATGCCTCCAGCCTGGGTGAGCTTTAAGCCTTGCAGCTGACAGGTGTCGAAAATGTAACCTTAATTCCCTGGGTCACCATCTGCAGGCAGCCGCCCCTCAGCCGGCCAGTGACCAGGCAACGTCAGGGACTCCACTTGAGAGAAGAGGTAGCTGTCAACTCTATGGATGTTTGTTTTTCTGCAGTAATAAACTAGTCCCAGGTGACTAAAATATGAGATTTAACCCCAGAGTCCTTGCCTGTGCTTCCCATAGCTGTGAAAGAGCCATCTGTTAAAAACCTATTTACCATTTTAATGCCTTTAAAAAAAATGCTTATTTCCAACTGGAAGGGTATGCCAAGACCATTTTTTTTCAGTCTGTATTTTATCTTTTTTAGAGCAGTCCCGCCTTTCACAGATCTCTAAACCCCTCCCACCCACAAGAGATGCTGATCCAGGTTCGACTAGCAAGAGGAAGATAAATCTTTGATGATGATGATGATGACAACAAGGTGGCTCAGCCACTTAATTAATGCCCTTGACCAAGGCTGCCAACCTGAATTTAATCCTTGGGACCCATACAGTGGAAGGAGAAAACCAACTTGTGTGTGCAAGTGGTCCTCTGACCTCTGACCTCTACATGAGCCCTGGGACCTATGTGCAAGCACATATACACAATAAGTAAATGATTTTGTTAAATAATACATAAAACCCTTTGGAGGTGACTCAACCTCCTGGCCTTGTGAGCTCTGGCCATTCCACCTGTGCCTGTCACCACTTGGAAGCTGTTTTTCCCCTAGGATTGGCCTGTGGTGCTGTTCTTTTTTTTTTTTTTTTTTTTTATAAATACTTTATTTTTTTTTCTTCAAGTTACATCTCAGTAACAAACCCCTCCCTATTCCCCCTTCCTAATCCGCCCTTCCACCCTCTTCCCTCCAGAGGTTTCCCCTTTCAGTACAACAGCTGGTTCCTTCTCTTATAACAGTAAGTATTATACAAAACAATAGATATAATTATGCCACATTTATGAGATTAAATTGGCCCAGTATACCTTCCCAATGTTCAGTTTATACCTATTTGGCCCCTGACTTTAACATTCTACTATCTACCCAACTCCATGAGTTTAAAGGTCTATATGTGACTCAACATTCATACTATCTTGCAACACACTTTTAAGAGTATCTTCTTAGATCTATAACACCCTCTTGATTCCTAAACAGTTCAAAATTTAACTATAAGATTCTATCTGTCTATTCTTCAACCACCTCAGAGACCTGAGAGGGATAAATATATTTGCTTATATAGGAAGTGCAGAGCCTGCAGCTTCCAAAACTAAGAAAGAACATACCAGTAACTGCCTGGACAGTTCCCATTTTCTCTCCATACATTCCAGCATCAATCTTCAGCCTTTGGGTCCTGTTTCTCTGACAGACATTTGTTGTAGAGCAGGGATTATGAAGGACTTACCTACCCTGTCTTGGCAGAGTTAGGCTGTCGACTTCCCTGCTACCAAGTTTTGTCCTTTTTGGACAGCAGTCTGTCTGCAGTTGGTGCAAGGGGTTTTTTTCATGCCAAGAAAAAGGCTTGCCACTAAATCAACCATCTTACAGTGGAGGTTCTTCGATGCTTATCTTCTACTTGGAGTAGAATAGGGGGTGCTGTCAGGCGCTGATATGTCTCGATATCAAAAAAAAATCTTGATTTAAGATAACATCTTTGAATGCCATATTCTGCAGATCTCTAGGGGTTTTTGAAGATGCCCTAACCATCTCTTGTATTTAGATAAGCAAATGTTGCTTGTCTCTTAGCAACTTGATTACTGGGTAGTTTAAAGAATATCTGTGATAGACTGTCATAGTAGCTAACAAAGAGACATGTTTGCATGACTAGGAGTATGTTTTAACTATCCTAGACCGTTTTAGACGGTTGGTATCAAGTGGTCAGAGCTTCACATTTTATTTTTAAGTATCTCTAGGTATGATACCATTGGGAAGCATTATCTTTAAATTTGTATCAATATACAAAGATCTATTCAATTGTGGTTAAATATACTCTTAATTATGTATCAATATACCAAGATCAATGCCTATGTAGCCCAATATAATCTTAATATTACGTCCATATGCAAGGGTCAATACCATTGTGGCCAACTATAATCTTAATTTTGTATCAATATACAAAGATCAATACCGATGTAATCCAATACAATCACATTGTTCTGAGAATGTGCCTCTTGCCTGTCAGGTACAGCCTAAGACTTGTCAAATCTAGTTATAAGATAATATACCAGTTTGTGTATATGTGAATTCAACCTTCGTGTTTGAGGAGATGAGCAAAGAGAAAATCACTCTCAGGACAGGAAACTTTGAAGTCACATTGACAAGAAAAGAAAAGGAAAGGAAAGGAAAAGAAAGGAAGATGTCATAAAGAAACAAACGCTTCATTGGGAGTCCGGCCCCGCTTTCACTGAAAGGATGTGCTGTGTTCCCAGGGCAGATGATAATTACTTAAAAGACATTTAAATTTGGACAGCTTGTTTTCATGACTCCTTTTAAAAGGAAAACTTTGCTTCCTAATGATTTGCCCACTTCAAAAGTTTTGTCCTGCCCCTATCTCCTAGCGTTTCTCTAGCAGCTCTGACCACATTGTTTCCACCCCACAACAGCCATGATCCAAATAACCCTCCAAGCAGAACTTGTCCACAGTTCACTGGGCAGCCAGCAGAGCCTCCCTGTACGGAAAGAAACTGGAGACTCTGAGTGGTGAATCCTAAGGAAATATGGCAAAAGAGACCAAGCAGTTTTCCCTTTAGTGTGTGAAGAACATTTTGCATATATGTGGCATTTGGAGGGTTTGTTTGTTCATTTGCTTGTTTGTAACAGGATTTCATGTAGCCCAGGTTAGCCTTGAATTCACTATGTAGCTGAGGATGCCCTTGAACTCCTGTTTCTACTT
Source organism: Lophiomys imhausi (assembly GCA_907164525.1). Lineage (NCBI taxonomy): Eukaryota > Metazoa > Chordata > Mammalia > Rodentia > Muridae > Lophiomys > Lophiomys imhausi. The sequence continues at coordinate 3,226,825 of CAJQZJ010033427.1, forward strand.
CCTGAGTTCTAGGATTGCAGTCATCTGTCGCCATGTGTCAAGTACCAAAATCAAATACACTCAGTTATACCGAGGATCATCTGTCTTTTGGGTTGACCTATAGCTTAGCAATTGGTTAGAATTCATAGCATGGCCTTGGAACTCTATCCTATTGCGATTTTAGCTCAGTAGAATCACAGGCCCAAGAAGAAAGATGGCTGTATCTGTGTATGGGTGGGCGCACACACATGTGGAGGCCAGCGGTCGGCCTCCCGTTATTGCTCAGGTGGCCACCCACATGGTTTCTATTTTTAACACAAGCAGGATCTTTCAGTAGAGCCTGGGCTTGCAGCTAGGCTGGTGAACAATGAGCCCCTGCGATCCGCTTCCTCTGCCTCCCCAGCGCTGGCATTGTAAGCATCCACTAGCACACCCCACTTTGTATGCTCTCCACTTGAGCTCCAGGACTGAAGCAAGGCAAGCTGTTTACCAGCTGAGCTGTCACCCAGCCCAATGGGTCTTATTTAATGCTTTCTAGTCTTTTCTGATCTGCGTCTTCTTCTTTGTATCCTTTTTTTTTAAATTTTTGTTTATTTTTCATTAGTTTTCTGATACAGGGTCTCTCTGTAGTCCTGGCTATCCTAGAGCTTTCTATGTAGACCTGGCTGGCCTCAAACTCACAGATAACCACCTGCCTCAGCCTCCCAAGTGCTGGGATTAAAGGCATGTGCCACCACACCTGGCTTTATTTTTTTAAGTTATTTTTAAAATTATGTATATATGTCATGGCGGAGGATTATGTTCATGTCATGAGTGCTGCTGCCTATGGAGGATAAAGGTGTTGGATCCCCCTGGTGCTGGAGTTAGAAGCAGTTGGGAGCTCTTCCATGTGGGTGCTGGGAACTGAATTCAGGTCCTCTGGAAGAGCAGTATAAGCTGCTACCCACTAAGCAATCTCTCCAGCTTCCCTCCTGGAAAGCTGTGGTCAGGAACAAGATCAGACTTAGAACAAAACCAAAAATGGTTTGAGGGACAAGGTCTTCTCTCCTTCAGTCATTCCAAAAGGTTAGCACTGGAGTGGAACCTTCTTACACTACAGCACAGGATGGAAATGGCCCTGTGGGTGTCAGCATACTGTACTGAAGACAAGCAAAAACTCACAGGCTTGAGACGAGAGGCTGGGAATGGAAGACAAATGACTATCCAAGATGGGTTTGCTGCTCAGTCCCAGTATTAATGTCTCAGGAACACTTAGATAAGACACCAGATAGGGAGCCACAAAACCTTTCATAGAATGCTGTGTGTTTCCCTTCAAGCCATCCAAGGGACTGGTCTAGCTGAGAGGGGATAAAAAAAATCTATTTCCTGTTGGTGCCTTCATCGTTTCTACCAGCAAGACGTTTTGCCATCTTTGGCTTAATAAAATACCAACCACAAGAGATGAATTTGGCAAAGGACAAATCTTCATAGCAGACATTGAGGCACGACATGTGTCTAAGACTTTGATGTCACAACGTCCTAGGGGCAGCATGAGAGACCTCAGGCCCAGAGTTCAGCCTCCTATTTTGGACCTTAAGCAAGTCCTGAATGCAGTGCTCTAAACAAAAAGTGTGTATCAAGGAAAGAGGAGAGGAGAGAGCACACATAAAGGACAACAGAGGTTTTACATTCCTGACGGAACATGCAGCTCCAGGTAGCCCAGGATGTCCTGCAGCTAAACATGTAACAGGTGAGTTTTCTCTGCCCATTCCTCCTGACCAGATTTTATTAGCACTGGCCAATGGATCATTTCTGCAATGGGAGAAATTTTTGTATCTGCATTCATTGTCCTAAGATGGTAGCCACCAGCCACGGTAGCTATTGGACACTTGAAATGTTACAAGAGTGAGAACTTCCAGTTTCATCTTATACTGATTATTTTAAATTTAAGTAGCTGTATGTGCCTTGTAGCTACTGTTGTGGACAGCGCAGATGTCTGGATCGTCTCTTCAACCAGCAGGACTGACCAGTAGGGAAAGACAATGTTCCAGTCTCTCGATCATGAGATCCTAACTCTAGAGAAACACTATGACTTCAGTGTCTTGGGGTGGGATCTTTTTGTTTTTGTCTTTGAAAGATTATCATATTATTGTATAATTATGTGTCTCTGTGTAGATAAGCATACATGAGCGCTGGCACCTACAGAGTTCAGAAGAGGGTATCGGAGCCCCAGGTTGTAAGCCACCTGATGCGGGTGGTATGAGCCAAATTCTCTAAGAGCTGCAACCACTCTCAACTGCTGATCCATCTCTCTTTTGTTTGCTTGTTTTTGTTGTTACTTAATGAGGTCTATTGCTCTCTTCATTCTGACTAAACTTCACACTAACATGTCCCCCACAGAGAAAAAGCAAAAACAAACAAACAAACAAAAACCCTGTATGGACATTTCCTTAGACTATGGAGACTGGAGGGTCCCTGGGTTTCAGTGTCCGGCCAGCCTAGCATTTCATGATATTTCATGGCTGTTTGGATTCAGTGGTTTTGCTTCCCGTGTGATGATGACAGACTCCTTCATCAGCTCAGCTTACTATGCTGCCCATGTCAGGAGAGAAACTCTCCAGGACCAAATAAAAAGCAAGACACGTCAGCTTCTAAAGAACTTCCATCTTTATTTTACGGTTTTCCCGTACACATCTCATGCCAGCACACAGGAGGCGTATACAAACGAACACACCAGTTCTGCTCTCCAAAGTCACATGGCAATAAATAAGGAGTGGGTGCTTTTTTTTTTCTTTTGCCCAGGGAATGCAACTTCATTTCTTTTTCACTGTACAAAATTTACACCATGAAGGCTAGGGGCAACAATCCAAAGCCTAGGGATCTGGGGCTTTGAGGTCTTACGTGTGAGCTCAGAGCAGCATCCTGTGGCCCTGAACCTGTTCATAGGTGCTCACACAGAAAGCTCCCATGTGATCCCCACCTGCAGGTGGCGACAGGTGGGAGTAGAGGTGGCCTGGCTCTGTCCACCTGTGCTCTGCCTCACTAAGCGAAGGAATACATGGCGCCCCTCCCGAGCCTGCAGCTATCTCCCCAGCAGAGCCAGCTGCATGAATGTGTGCTTTTACTGTGGTCCCACCAAGCAGCGTGAGGATGGGGTGGCTTTGCTGGGCTCTCTCTTTTTGGCTCCAGTTGGAGCAACTACTGCAAAAGGGGAGGGGGAGGGCGAGTTGGCGAGGGCACTTGACCAATGCAGGAGAGAGAGAGAGAGAGAGAGAGAGAGAGAGAGAGAGAGAGAGAGAGGGAGAGAGAGAGAGGGAGAGAGAGAGAGGGAGAGAGAGAGAGCCAGGGATGTGCTTTTATTTAGCTTTCAGTGCCCAGAGCCCTTCAGCAGCAGGCAATAAAACAAAACACATTTCCGCTTAATTGAATTTTTCTTCATCTCACCGTTTCCAATTTTTAAAGTGCACCGTTTAAAAAGGAGCCTCCAGACCCCGCTGGCTGAGGAGGTGTGGTCATCATTGCAATGGTTAGAGCGAAGGTATCGGTACTAGGGCATGGGAGGGATTATGTGGGGATTCAGGATGGTGGACTGTCATACAACACCTGCCTCAGAAGTCTTGAACCCTTCAGCCACCAGCTGGGAGCATCAGATGTACGACTGGCTTTTGCTCTACAGATTTTTTTGTACTTGTTCTTGCAAATTGAGCTTGCTCTCAATTATCTTACTAGATTTTATGTTTTATGATGACACAAGGTACGTTTCAGGCCACTGCTCAATGCTTTTCCTGGGTCTTACTTTTGTTCTTTCCGTGTGGTTTCACTGTATTCATTCATTTGTGGGAACAGCTTTCTCAATAAGGCCCCTGGTGTTCACCGTACACTGTAACTGGCAGAAGGGACAAGACGGGACTTCTCTCAGGCTGCGTCACGTTCACAGACCTTCACCGAGAGCTTCTGTCACAGCGTTATCATTTCCCACAAAGACGGACTTTCCCAGAGCCCCTCTGCTTCCATCCTTCCTTGTGTCATTTGCCACTGGAAATGAGCCTTTATTTTTTTTAACTAAATTTTTAAATTTGCTCCAGAAGTCTGCCGGACATAACCTAACATAGGTGTCAACTGAGTGTTCTGTTGGAGCCAAAGCTGGGCCCAAATACTGAAAATGCCTCTAGAAGGTCACACTCCATGTTTTGAAATCACCTTTGCCCCTAGACAAGGAGGGGAAGAGCTACCAGAGGGCACTTAGTGTAGACTTCTCATGAGGGGGCATCCTGTTCTCCATCTGGAACCAGAGACAAGTCAAAGAACAGTCTTGGCATGCAGCGCCCACTGGGACACCAGCCGGGCTGTGATTTGAACAGAACTTGCAGGGAGATCCACTTAAAATCTGAGCGCTGTAGTGGCTATGCTCCTAAATGGTCCAGAGTGTTCTAGCTGGCTCTGAACAGAAAGGACTGAGGGAAAACTCTCATACCCTCCTACCCAGTGATCCCTAGGAGCCCTTCCGGCTCAATGGCCCAAAAGAAACCCAGGAAGTTTGTACCACCATCACTGCAATGCCCACCAACTCCCTCAAGATACTCATGGTGTCTTGTGTTGTGTGAGTGAGAATAGCCTCCCACTACTGAGTTGAGAGTGTGATTAAGTCATCTGCAAATCCAAAAACCAACCAGCTCCAGTCTTCAGTGGTGCTACACAGTGTTCAAAAACACAAACCCAGGAGACACTGGCCAACAGTCAAGCTGAGACAGTGGCCTAGCTTGGGCAGGCCACTAGATTGCCCAGCATGGCTTTGCTCCCGTGTGTTATGGCAGTCTGATGAGAATGGGGTATTCAAGAAGGGAGTTGTCACATCAACAGTTGCCATTTCCTTCGAGTGGCATATTCTCTCGCATCTGTCCCTCCATCATCACCCCAGCACTCATTGTTGGGGAATTCCAATAGCGCTTAGTAATGAATATCATCCTCCGTAAGACATGAGACCTCAAGAAAGAAGTCTGTGTTTGCACTCCGCAAACAAGAGTTAGGCCAGCTAGAGCCTACCGAAACACTCCTGCAGCACTGACCAGAGAGCTAAGCTTAGCTTTGAAAGAGGCCTGCAAAAAGGGCAGCAGCCAAGGAGGAGATGTGTTTCTTCTTTTGGTCCCCCTATCACATGCCTGAGTCCTCAAAATGGGGTTGACCATGGGCCTTTGGTCTCATCACTTCATGTACAAGAAAGGCAATGCCTGTTCATCTTTTCTTGCCCCTCTGGTCTTGCTTAAAAGAATGTGAGGCCAGAAGAAATAAACCAGCTTCCTGAGGGGATGGGAATAAATTCCAGCTGGCTAAATTCCCATTTTGAACACAGAGCACTTCATGATGGCCAGAAGTGGGCCACACCAGCAACTGCCACCACTCCTGTGACAGACTGAGAACCAAGCTTGCTCATATTGCAGGTTAGTAGAGGACTACTGCAAACCCTGCAGGGAGATGGTCCCTGCATTGGGGCTTCTGGGTGTGGGACTGGAGCCTGCTGCACAGCTGAAGGCCAGCCAGCAACCCGGGGAGCCTGGTTATCCTTCCAAACCAAGGTAAGCCAAAACAACAACAAAACCATGGCTGGTCCCTGAAAGCAACAAAAACTGTTTTCCAACACTTAGCACAGCAGAACAACAGAGGAAGCTTTTGTTTAAAGGGAGGAGACTAGCCTTGCAAACTCACCAAAATCAACTCTCTCAGAGTACAGTGGATGCTCCCAGTTTCATTCCACCCTGTCAGGAAGCCAGGGAAGCCAAGGAAAGACTAGCACCTGCTAGCTAGCGTGTCTAAACGGACTGAGTGTTTGGAATCCGAATGTATCTACAGATGTTCTCACTGATTGTCATTCTGGTCTCTTCCTGGCTTAGCTTTGATCGTTTTGCAGCCCTCAGCCTATCTTGGGGAGGAAATAATATAAACAAATTAAAAGGCACTCTGCACCAAGGAGACCCATCAGACCATGTGTGAAGACCCAGTGTCCCTTGCAATGGAAGACGCTTCCTGCCATCAGAGGCTCAACAGCATAGATGGGATTTTTTTTTTTCAAACCTGGACAGACTCTGGGTTGCACTTGCAGGTAGGAAAAGTTATATTTTCACAGCAACAAACAGAACAGGATGGGCTGTATTTTTTTTTTAATGCCGAACTGTGGCCATCAGTGCTTTTTCTAGCCTTTAATAACTTACTTTATTTTGAAAATTAGGGTGTAATCAAGGTGGTCCAGAAACCATTTTATTATTCTCAAGGGCCATGGTGCCTCTCCCTCAGGAATCCTGGTCCTGGTGAGATTAGTGATTTACGAGGAAAAGTGTGAGATGTACCAACTGGAGCAGAGTTCCCAAAGGCCAAGGTGGCCTGTTAGGGCCATCTTGTGCTGTCAAAGCCCTGAGCAGCCAAAGCCTCTAAGCAGGGGAGGAGGGGAGGAAGCCAACAAGCCAGCGTCCCTAGAGCTCCAAGCTGTCCACCCCTGTGCTGTGGTTGAGATGATGCTGCTCTCCTGCTGTCACCTCCCAAGAAAGCAGTGTCCTAGCGTGGTCTCCACCTTCTAGGAACCAGCAGAGGACTTCCATTGAAAATAATGGAAATTCACATTGACGTACTTTTGATCCTTAAGAGGCAAGTCTCTTTTGATCCTTGAAGATGTTCTCTCAGACCAGGAGGACAAGTAAGGTGGGGAGGAAGGTCTAAAAAGGAGGGTGGTCCATTTCATCGAGCCAAGAGGCTGGGCTAGTTGGAAAATCAGGGTAGCCTACACTGCTTCCTGTGGAGAGGTCAGAGGTGGGTCCCCCGGCCATGGCCCTCAGTGTCTGGCTTACTCCCTGCCCTGCATGCGCAATGATGCCCAGATTACTGTCCACTGTGTAATCCAGCCCATTGAGCAGAGGAGCATGCGATGGCAAGGACGAAATGGAGGATGGAGATTGGGGGATTCCATAGGGGCTCCCATCCCTCAAGTCCTGATAGGATTGTCCTGTCCCATCCATGGAGAAGCTCCCATTCATTAACTGTCCGCCTGTAACGTCCCCCACGTTGCCATAAATCCTATTGGTGTGGCCAAGCTCTGAGAGAATTTGATCCTCTGTGGACAAAAGAACGGAGATTTATTGTCAGTGGCCGGGAGAGACTCTAGTGCTCCCTGCCCTTCACGACCAGCAATATGCCTCCCTGCCAAGCACAGGTCAGACACCAACATGTCAGCCTACTATCCAGAGACCAACCCAGACAAAGGGAAAACAAGGAATGCCTGTACCTAAATCCCCAGGCTTCATGGGCTGTAACATGTCTGGTGAGCTTGTTTGTCTAGAATAGCTCTGGGTACACTGAGGAGTGGGAGTGCCTGGGTTTTGTGGGTCACATTGTATCACAAATGGAAACTGTGTTAGTAGGATTTACTCTGAGCAGAGTGGTGCTGCACTAATCCCAGCACTAGGGAGGTAGAGGCAGGCGGATCTCTGCACGTTCAAAGCCAGCCTGGTCTACAAAGTGAGTCCAGGACAGCCAGGGCTACACAGAGAAACCCTGTCTCAAAAAACAAAAACAAAAAAAAAAAATAGGGTTTACTCTGAAACCAAGAAAAGTGCTTGGTTGAGCTGGTTGAGAAACAGGCCTGTATGACAAGACAGCTTGGAACCACCCTTACATTGTATATAAAATCCTGATCCACCCGAAAACAGAGTTCAGTATCAAAGAACTCAGTTTCTTTCTATGTCCAATAACCTACTTACTGAGGATAAAGAATGACTTGATTAAGGCAAATGGACCTTCTGGTTCTTGAAGAATTTCATTAAGGGAAAGCTAATGGAATTTGGTGAAAGAATTTCTCTCTCCAACAGAGGTGAACAGGTTTAGTCTTAAGAATAACAGGATTGTGTGTTACTCAGAGACCCACCCTCACCCAAGAGAAATGAGCCACAAAACAAGATTTGGTATTCCAGGTATGGATTTTTAAGCAGCTCAGATGAGATTGATCGGTTTTTTCAATCCTGCCAAGATGCCTGGGAATGGCACAAGTCTCCCTGGCTCTCCTTGGGTCCTAAGCGCTGTGCTCTAAGAGTTTGGGCTCAGCAGACCCCTGGATTGAACTCAGACATTTCATGGCTTTGTGCTCATGGTAAGAAACTTGTTCTGGTGTCCTCCTTTTCCAGTTCTACCTGGGCTTACACAGTGATTTCTACAAAAGACCACTTGGGACTAGACTTCAATATCCTGTCTCTCTGATCCCCACATTTCATTCACAAACATAAAAAAGAGTGAGCATGTGTCATTCAAAGGGAGCAGGAAGGTGAAGCCTACACTGTTTCACCATAAAGTGACTTAGCCCTTCACATGGTACCTGCTGTCCCCTATGACAGGCTCCTATGGGAGCAGCCATGCCATTATCCATGTGTCTTCATATACACAGGTGTGCTTAGCTTTCCCCAAGCACATCCACAGTGGGTTGTGTCCACTGAGGCCCATGGCAACTCTGGGAGGTGGGTGAGGATGTGACATTCCCCATGTATAGACTGAGGTTCTGAGAAATGGATGGCTTTGACAGAGCTACACTAGAAATCAGGTTTCTAATCCGCAGTTCAGGACTCTTCCCTCCCCACCAAAAAAAAAAAAAAAAAAAAAATTCTTCTGTATTTGAGGGCTCACTGACCGAGGACAGTCATGGTTATTTGCAAACAACCTGAGGATCCACTCATGCGGTAATTTGCAATTTTGCTGATGCACAGATTTGGATGTAGCGCATGCTGCCAAGCTTGTGTGCAGAGGACAGGATGGAGTGAGTGGTGGGGGGAGGGGTTTCAGAAACGCAGCCAGTTCCCCGTCATGCACTCACATTGATTTCCCAGGAAAAGGCCTGTTGAGCATGTCCTCCTGCCACCAGGATTGGAGGACCGGCTTACTCTAGGGGACCGTGGGAGGAGCTCAGTGTCCCTGCAAAGGGGAGAAGTGCAGGAGTGCTGGGGCAAACACTGAGAGTGCTGAGGGTGCCTCTGGCAGCTGGAAGTGGGGAGGCCTCTGGGCCAGGACAGGGTTAGGCTGGGTCCAGGGGACCCCACCTCCACCATCTCAGCAACAGCTTTCTCTTGCCCTCTGCTCCTCACCCCTTCTGGAAGGGCCACTAACACCCTTCCCACCCTTTACTGAAAGTCTAGGAAAACTCTATGCCCTGGAGGCTATCATCAGAAAGATCTTTCCTGCTGGCAAGGATTACTGTCCCCCAGGGCCTCACCTAGGGCCTTGGCCTCACCCCTCCAGCCCTGCTCACCTCGGAAGCTCAGCTCACTGTCACTAACCCCACAGTCCTCTGCCGAGCTCTCCTTCTCCTGCTTGCTGCCTCCCCGGCTCCTCTTGACACTCTTGTAGAACTGCCCCCAGCGATGCCGCCCTGCGTCCTTCTTCAGCCGCTTCTCCTTCGCCCTTCTGTTCTGAAACCAAACCTGCCATAGACCACAAGGAACACATTCAGGGGTTACCTGAAGACCTCAGGCACCCAAGAATAAGACTCAGGAGGTACCCAAAGCCCCTAGATCCTCAAGGCAGGTGGTTAGAAATAGACCAAAGGTTTGGTATGTGCCAGAACAAAGTGCAGGGTGCCCACTGTCTCCTCAGCTTGAGCCTCATGCTCCAGGGTGGTGGCCCTGAACTCAACTCCCTATAGACTCAGTGCCACCACTCACCCACTGATGCCACTCATGTTTCCAATCGTCCCTCAGGGGGAGGACACAGCTGCCCAGGCCGAATTTCTCAAGGACAAAGTAGTGCAGGTGTCTCACCTGTACCACCCTCATGTCCAGGCCTGTCTCGGAGGAGAGCTGCTCCCTCACATGCCGGGCAGGCTTCGGGGAGTTCTTGTATGCATTCTTTAGTGTCTCCAGCTGCTTTGCTGTGATGGTGGTCCGTGGCCGCTTAGCCCCAGCCTCCGGGTCATCTGCAGTGAAAACCACCTTAATGGAATCATCTGAGCTAAAGCAGCTGGGCCGCCTCTGTCCCGTTCCTTCCCCCAGACAACCTCCAGGGAAGCCTGGGCAGTCGTGGAGGAGTGCAGCCCACGCAGAGACCCCAACACTGGTGAACAGCCTTTCATAAGACCCACATTCCCATCTCCCTCAGCTCCATCTTCTCCCTGCCTGGTCAGGTTAGCCACACTGAGGTCTGTCACAAACAAAACACAGTTAACTCCCCTCATTTCCCTGTCATGGGGAATACTCTGCTTAGACATGCTCTCGGGCTGTCAAAACAAAGATCCTGAATGTAGTCCGTCCTGAGCTGCCTCAGGCAGCCTGGGCCCTCACCTCTCCAGAGCCTCCTGTTCCCTTGGTCCACTCTGGGCCTTGTTGCCTCTGCCAGCCCTACCAGGCAGGCCTCACAGCTGAGGGAAGCCTGCACCTCCCAGTCATCTATAGGCTTGTAAACTGTGGGTCAGACTCACCTGCCCCCATCCCTGGAGTTATGAAGTCAACTTAATGCTCAAAACTCATAGGACAAATAGAATAAAATACAATCTGTTCTGTAAAATATGCTTAGCGCCGGGCATGGTGGCATGCTCGCCTTTAGTCCCAGCACTCGGGAGGCAGAGGCATGAGGACCTCTGAGTTCAAGGTTAGCCAGAGAAACCCTGTCTCAAAAAACAAATACACACACACACACACACACACACACACACACACACACACACACACA
>CAJQZJ010033427.1:3237484-3255400 GCA_907164525.1 Lophiomys imhausi
ACACACACACACACACACACACACACACACACACACACACACACACACACGCTTAGCTTTCACATCTTTGATGCATACTTAGTTGAATGGTAAAATGAGTTTCATACTGTGGGTCACAGTCAAATTTCCTGAAAAGTACCAGTTAAGGACTCAAGGTGCAACATATTGATCAGCAAAAGTCTTCAGTGGGCTTTGAGTCCTCAGCCTCAAGTTCTTGCTAAAGCTGGGTTGTTACATTTGGATACAAAGTGATATTCTGAGTGCTCAGTGGTTCATAATCAGGTGCAGAGATGTGGATCTCCCAGCACTTAGACTTGGCTCTGCCCAGCATGCCTCCAGGAAAGCCAAGAATAAAGTCAGCAAAAAATAAAGTGACCCCCAACTTCTCTGGGACCTCACATGTGTTCTTGCCTTCCTCCCTACCTTTCCCCCTTCCTTTCCATTTAAAGAAGCCCTCGTTTAGGAACAATAACGGCCAATGTGTATTAAGTACGTACTGTGTACAGGTTTTCTGTTAGCCTTACATGCTTTCCATCTCTAGTTCTAGGAGAGTCAACATACTGAGCTGGGCTTTCCTGGTGAGCAGCCTCACATCTCTGAAGCTGGGGAGCAATGCTACCTCCCCATGTGGGGGTCCATGCTCTAGGAATTCACCAGTTGTCATAGGGAAGGGTGGAGTCACCCTGGTCACCTCAGTGCCACTGTCATCTCAGAATTGCTCTCAGCCAACTGGACCAACAAGCGGCAAGGTCCCAAGTCCCTGGACAGATCACTGCTTAGGAAAGTTCCTAATGTTCCTACTTTTAAAGAAATGTTTCACTTTCAAAGTAGCAGTGAGGTAGCCCTTCCTGCCAGATTTACAGAGCTCAACATATAACACTGATGCAAATCTAAATTACATAAATGTGAAATGATGCGCTTTCAAAATACTCAGGTGGCCTTCATGTACAAAGTTCCAAATAATGAAACATGGAAAAGTAGTATAAGCCTATAGTCCCAGTTACTCTAGAGGCTGAGGCAAGAGAATCCCTTGAGCCCAAGAGTTTGAGGCCAGCCTGGACAACACAGTGAAAAACCCTCATTCAAAAGAAACATTGTGGGGCTGGAGAGATGGCTCAGTGGTTATGAGCACTGGCTGCTCTTCAGAGAGGACCCAGGTTCAATTCCCAGCACCCACATGGCAGCTCACAACTGTCTGCAACTCCAGTTCCAGAGAATCCAACACCCTCACATAGATAAATATACATCCAGGCAAAACACCAATGCAAATAAAAATAAACAAAAGAAACAGTACATGGGGGGCAGGGTATGCATGTGTTTGGCAGTGTGTGTGTGTTTGTGTGTCAGGGGAGGGAACCCAATTCATGAGAGTCACTTAATTTCAGAACAGGTTGGCCAAATGAACTAGAAATCATTTCCTCACAGCCGATGCCAGTGCTCTGTCACCACTGTGGGTGGCTGGTTGGTACAACACCACTGCTCATGTGCATAGGACTTTCTTCATGTGATTATGGGAACTATTATGCTGTTATTTTAACATTCGCTGTTATTATAATTTAAAATCTTTTTTATATCCTATAACAATGTCATCCAAGTATTCATTAAGTAGTGGTGGTAGGTGCTCATGCTGAAAATGTACCCAAAAATCAATAACTTTGGTGCGGAAGTTAAATGTGATAAAAACACTATGAGGAAGGGCAGGCAAGACCGTGACACCCTGGGCTGTTAATTTAGGAGAGAGCATTCAGCAAGGTACTGGAGATAATGCTGAGAAAATAAAAAGTAGCATTAAGGGGAAATACACTTTGGTTATGGATTGGTGTGGCTGCAGAATACACCCCCGAAACACACACTTATAACATTAACTCCCATACGTTCATCTTGAATTATGCAGTGTCTCCTAAAACTAGTCCCTGGCATAAAATGCAGCATCATTATAATGAAAATGCAAATATCGAAGGAGATGAGATGAATGAACAAAATCATTCCCACTAAGGTGCAAATTACTGATATTAGATCCTTTGTTTAGCTCAAGGGAGGGAATTATGAGCCTGCAAGAAGGTTTAGAGACAAGATGGAATAAAAACTACAAACAGGCAAACATACCACAGCAGACAAATGTCCCCTTCAATGTCAAGGATCCCCGTGCAGGAGGGAGGGCTCTAGCCTCTCTGACAGCTACAGGCGAGGGACATCTTGAGGACAAGATGTCTTGTACAAGAGCCTTCGGTTGCTTCTAACCCTTGAGCACGCTTCGTGTCCTGTCTACATTTCTCGCTGCCAGGGCCTCACTCGTATTTAGTATTCCACTTTATAAGCACCATCCTAGCGAGCCTCAGGAGACAGTCCAGTGTGACAAGGCTGAGACTTAGCCAGTTACACGACTTGCCAGAGAAGCTCCACCAGGCCTTTGGGTGCCATGCCAGTGTTACCCATTGTCCTATAGAAGGCTACAGTAGGACAAAGTCCTTCCATAAGATGACAAGCCCTGCGAGGTCCTTCTTGCCTCCCGTGTGACACTACTGCCAGTCTTGGTCCTTTCTGGAACCATCCACAGCACCAGGAGATTCTGGGCTGGGAACACACAAGGTCAACATGAGGTCTTTGACAATAAGACCCAGCCCAGCATGGGCCAAGGAGAGGCATCGCTTTGTCACATTAAGGTCTGGTAAAGGTCATGAGAGTTCTACATTGTATCCACCGTATAATATGTATAATTGGTATCCATGAGTCCATCTGTGTTGACACCCTCTTATGACATCCTGGTGGGATCCAAACAGTATGGCCTTTTAAGGGACTAGAGCAATGGTTCCCCACCTATGGGTTGCTACTCCTTAGGATCTGACCAATCCTTTCTGATGGTACCTAATTACATCATGATTTATAACAGTAGCAAAATTACAGTTATGAAGTAGTAATGAACATAATGTTATGGTTGGGGGGGTCACCACAACATGAGGAACTGTAGAAAGGGTTGCAGCTCTGAGAAGGTTGAGAACCATTGCTCTAGAGTGAATGAATGTGTCAAGGAAGAGATTTGGATGGGATCTACAGAGGACTCTGGTCCCCAGGGAAGTAGACCAATGTCCTTGGTCCACCAGGAAAGGTCATAACTAGAAGTCCCCAAGAAAGAGAAGGCTCCTGTCCTATCTTGTCATGAGTCAAAGCCAAGGTTGGCCCAGCTGACTCACCACAGGGCCCTGGAGAATTGCCTCAGCCTCCCCACCACAAAAGTCTAATTTCTCCATGAATTAATCATATCCAGATAACACGGGCAAGTGGAACTCAGGAAAAAGCTAGAAAGAAATACATGAAATTGTTTGTTTGGTTGTTTGGTTGTTTAGTTGGTTGGCTGGTTGTTGTTTCCATCAAGCCCAGACCTGTCAACAGAGCTTCCTTTTGCAGAAATACCTGAGTTGATAAAAAATGCTAGTCAAGAGCAAAGGACCCTGATGTTCTGGGAGCTGTGGCTTACGAATCCTAGATTGGGTTTGGTCAAATTCTGGGTTCAGAGGCAGGATATGTTCCCCTCGCCCACCAGCAGAGTAGTTGACTGAGAAGCCAAGAGTGGAGGTTGCTTCAGGAAAGTGATAGTGAGGGCACTGAGCTGTGAGTTTCCCCTGCAGTGTGGGTTGTGGCCTTGAGGTGTGGTACAGGCAATGGTACTGTTGAGTCTCCCCAAACATGGCTCCTCTCAGTCACTGCTCTGACTGGCTGATTGGTTCCAGCTTCAGGGCTTCAGGCACTAAGTCAGCAGCCCTGAGCCAACAGTCTGAGAGTCAGGAGACAACTGTAAACAAGCCAACCCTGAAGTCCTGTGGCTCTTGCTACAGCGTCCTGTGAGGCATGAGATGATGAGAGAAGTGTGTACCCCAAATACCACCCACCCCCACTACCCCCGATCCCACCAACCAAGCTCCCAGCCACCCCTCAGCTTACCAGCCGTGCTCCAGGGGAGGAGACCACTGAGTTCACTACCTCACTGCCTCAGCAACTCCACAAAGCCAGCAAGGTCTGAGGGTTTGGAGTGCTCAGAACTCACTGTGAAGCTCTGGTCTCAATTCTCAGACAGACGAGGCTGAGCGTTGGCAGTGGCCAGAGGGCTGGACAGGAGGGACCCAGAGAGACGGGCACCTCAGTGCGTAGCACGCAGCCTGCAGAGCGCTGGAAAGTGGGACCACACTGCTTACCGTTTTGCTTGGCTGCCTCATAATCTTCCTTGCACACTAGCCGCCCATCCTCCATAAGGTAGAACTCATCCCCTGTGGCCAGCTGCCGGTTGCAGATGATGCAGGCGAAGCAGTGCAGGTGATAAACAAAGTCCTGGGCCTTTCGGACCACCTGGGTCGGGGGGATGCCCTGCCGGCAGGCTGTGCATTTGGTGCCAAAGCGCCTGCCGGGACAGCAATGAAGGAAGTAAAAACAAGGGGGTTGTGGTTGGGGTCTCGGCCATTTGTCAGCCCTCTCCTGCCCCGCCACCCTAATGTCCATCAAACACCATGGCTTACAGGTACCCTGGGCCTTTCCTCTACCAGCTTCATCGCTTTGTGTCCCGGGTACTGTTCCAGCAAGAGAAGGAGTTGGATCAGAGCTGGAGTCCTCGGCTCCCTTTCCAAGGTTGGCATCTCAGGGATCCAAGGGAACACCCTTAATGCATGGAGGCGGTGGAAAGGGTTTCTAAGTGCCCTCCAGAGCAGGAAATCGTCCTTCCCCTCCCGTTCTCCTCGTCTTTGCTTCCTAAAAGACCAGCTCCACAGGGAACCATGTATGTTGGGGACCACTCAGTCTAGCATGCATACACAGCCTTCAGTGAGGCTTCCCATAGTACGAGGTGCTGATTGGGGGACAGCACATTCCTGTGTCCACACTGGCACTCGGAGAAAACACACTATCAGCAGAGTGAGACGTTCCTGAAGTCTTCTGCCGTTCCTTCTGAGTGCTCCCCCGCCAAACACACGCACACACGCACGCACGTATGCATGGAAAAGCCCAACCATCCCCATGTATCCCCAGATACACAGTCAATGTCACAGTCCCAGGCAGGTAGGCCCAGGAAGCCACATTGTCACACCCTTATTATATTCTCCAGTAAGGAATCTGTGGATCTCACGGTAGGAGAAGCCTGTTTCCAACAGTTCTCGGTCCTACCCCTTTCTGGATGGCATGAAGGCAAGAGGATGCAATCCACTGCCACCTTTTACCAGGAAGGGAGAAGAAATAGATACATTGGAAGCAGCATCCAATAAGATCCTCGAAGCCCATCTCCCTGTCCCAGACATGGACACACAGAGCCATAGCAGTGGCCACAGAAGCAAGAGAGAGATACTAGAGACAAGGCAGCGAAGGGGGTGCATGGCCACAGGTAATTCTTCCCCCAGTCTGGAAGGGAAAAGGGAGGGAGGCAGGAGGGGCTGGGAAGCTGGGGCAGAGTTTAAAACAGCAATCAACCTAATTATTCATGACACTTCACACAGCAGAACTTTATCTTCTTCAGGATGAGAGACTTTGCCTAATGGATCTGGGGAAGGTTTGATTTTAATGGTCCTTTTAACTAATGCTTATAGGCAGGCCTGATTTCCCCTGAAAGGACAGTACATATTTCATCCACATTAATACCAAATAAATTAATTATGGTCATGGCTATCATGATGAATCCCAGATTAATGCAGAATGATGGGTCTCTTATGCAGCAATGATACCTACTGAGGGGCCTGCAACAGGCACAGACAGCTGTGGCTTCCATGCCCCTCCCCCACTGGGGACATGGTGTCCTGGAGAGAAGTGGGTCTCCATATCAAAAGTAGTTTCCCTTACAGTCATGGTGTGACAGGGAGGCTGCTTTTCTGAGACCAGATGAGGAAAGAGCTGGGTGTGAGGGGGCTGAGTATGCCTCTAGAGAAAGCTAGCCTCATAGAGCAGGAGTCTTATGAGCCACCCAAAATAGTCAGAACCCTGCCTCAGAGGGACCCGGGCTTTTTTCAGATTTTCATAGGGATGCAAAACTCAGAAAAGCTGTTTCTATTTGCTGAATAACATAAGTAGAGTATGTTCACAGAGGGATGTTCACAAGTGTGGCGAGCACAGAGCCAGGTCTGCGCTGGCCTCGCCTGCCCATACCATGGATGATGCCCAGGCTTCCTCCACAGGCTGCGAATCCACAGCTGTCCCTGCTCTAAATGGAAAGGCAGGACAGGTCTTTCCTATATGCGCATGTGCCCATGTGTCCTGTGTGCATGGGAGTGGGACAGGGAGCAGGCAGAGCAGAAGCCTGCATCACTCCAAAGTGTTCGCAACAGTTCTACACTTTACCATCCACCCCGTCATCCCCCGACCCCACCTCCACCAATGAATGTCTCTGTTGTACTCACTACAACCCTTCCACGAAGTTCCAGAGTAAATCCACCGCTGGCTGCTGAAGATGCTGGGACAAAAGTCTCTCCAGGGACGATCTTCCTAACGCCACTGATACACTACCCTCTCTCTACCCAGGAGGACAAGGCCAAGGGGAGAAACCAGAGCAGAGCAAGCCTCTCCCACAAGAAGCCAGTTCTCCTGGTCTCTAAAAAGGCAATGGGTTTTTAGTAACCAGAAGCCCAGCTGACACCAGACCAACAGAGATGTGAAAGATAACGGGGATAAATTTAATCTCATCTGGACAGTGATTCATGCTCGAGGGTGCAAGCGCACGAGGAAAATGAAAAATAAATGGACTTGCCCACCAGCATTTTTCAGCCACTGAAGCAATTTTTCTGATTGTGGGATTTATACCAGTGGGAAGTGGAAGCTGCCCCTTGCTACCTTTTTCTCCTGAAGCATGGCCAACAGGATCCTTGCCAGGGGCATTTTGTGCACTGCCTTGGTCCTGGAGCTCCAGTGGCCTGTCCCAGCCCCATGGAGCACTCCAGTCACAGCCAGTGACTGGAGTCCCAGTGGGTGGGACAGGCTGTATGTGAGGAAGACAATGGTCTCTAGTGTCCAGTATCAGGCCAGACATAGTCACAGTTGAAGAAGCTGTGGCAGATGACACAATTGTCATGTGACCAATAATGATGCAATATGCTGGGCCCAAAACAAACTAAAATTCTTGAGCGTGGCTTCTACACCAAGAGCCAATAGTCTCAACAATAGTCTGACCAGTTTTGGAGGATGCTGGGGTGAAGGAGAAGGTGGGCACTAGCTAGGGAACAGGTTTCTGGGGACCTCCCAGGCAGCACCCCCTCAATACTGTCACTTAGTATCTTCTGTGGTAAGGCACTGCCCACCCCACAAATCCTGCATCCCAGTAGCCTCACTCTCTAGAAGGCCATTCCTGCTGACTGTGCCTGACTAAGCCTCATGGGACACCAGCTAGAGCTCATCCGAAATGAGCACAGAAATGCATGGAGGGGCCTGGGGACTCTGGCTTGGGGGGAGAGTGCTTGCCTAGCATTCCCAAGACACTGGGCTTAAACAGTACCACAAAGCGGCTTAAGCAGGCCACAAAGGGATAAATGGATGCAAGGAAGGACTTGCTGATGATGGCTCACCTCCCATCGGCCCCTCTTCTTATATTCACCCAGCATATATTGGGGAAGAAACAAGACCTGCCCTATGAATGAATGAATGAATGAATGACTGAACGAACGAACTCCTGAAAGGTGTACTTGAGTAGTCAGGGGAGAGCAGTTCCCAAGAACACAGCAACAGCTCCTATCGAAAGCCTCTCTATTGAGGGCATGACACAGGGTCTCATGTTGAAGTTCACTAAAACGTGAAACTTTTCATCTACTGTGGTGTCCCCAAGGTGTCCCAGCTGGAAAGTGGGCACTGTAATATCTTGTAATAGATGAGAAACTGAGGCAGAGAGAGGTGGAATGCCGCTCCAGCTCACGCCGTCAGCAAGTAAGAGAATGAAGATTTGAACCCGACGCTCCTGAAGCAACACAGGTTGTGCGCAGCTGGCATCGAAGGTGACAAACACGGATGTGTTGCCTGGGGTGGGTCCATCTTGCTTGTCTACTTGACTGACTGAGAGGCGGCCACCCGGGAGATTAGACACTCTGGCTGTGCCTGTGCCGGGGCCTCCAGAGAGGATTAGCTAAATGGGGGAAGACCTGCCCTAATGGAGGTGGCACCATCCCATCGGTTGGGAGTCCTGGATGGAATAAAAGGAGAAAGGCCGCCATGCAGGTGATTGCTCATCTTTCTTCTCGGCTCCCTGATCGATACAAGGCACACTGCTCCTCCATGCCTTCTCCACCGTAATGAGGTGGAAACCGCTGACATGGTGAGCCAAAGCAAATCTTCCCTCTCTCTAGTCGCTTCTCTCTGGGATTCGTCACAGCAACAGGAAGCTAACACAGTACCCCTGACTAGAACCAAGCTTGAATACAGGACCTCAAGTCCCTCACATGTCTCCAGCAGTTCCTGAGCAGTAGAGTCGCACTCCCCATAAGGCAGAGCCCTCACCTTAAAGCATGTGCACCCTCCACACAGCTAGGGGCTAAGGAAGTGCCAAAGACAGCAGAGCCATCTCTCAGGGCTACCTCTGACCCCAGGAAGGGCCAGGCCTCCTGTTCTTGTCCCACCCTCTGCTCTAGTCCCTGGCCGGAGCTCCTATCTCTATCCACCCCTAGCTGGGGTACCCAACAGTGCAAAAACACATTCACAGTGTCTGGATCCTATGGAAAGACAACAGTGGGCAGGCCCTGCAGGCACAGAGCCTCTAGAACTAGGGTCAAAAAAAAAAAAAAAAATTCTACCCTACAGACATCCCACACCCTGACGGGTTTGAGTGCTGTCACGTGACCCGATTCACACAAGTGTTTTGTGGTCATTGAGACATCAGTAAGTGCCCACATTCACAAAGATCCTACTGTGTACCCTGCATGGCAGACCCTGTGACCGCATGAGCCACAGCTAGGCCCTCACCTCATAACCCCCTTATCTTTGCCATGGCACTCACTGACACACCAGCACTCCGTACTCAGTCCTTGGTGACTACATGCCCCCCCAGCACTGTACGTGCCAGCACCTCCAGTGACTTCTTCACATAGCCCTCCTGCCCTGCCCGTTTTGGAACTTGATCTCTTCCTGAAGGTCACATAGCCTTTACCCTTCCCCAGCTGCTCATTCTGATAATCTACCTAAGTCCTTGTTCCCAGGCATCCTATTGTGGGATGACAGTCCCCTATCCACCAAGCACTTTCCAGAGTGCTTTCTGGCAAGACTCCAGGACACTATGCTTCACCATCCCTCCCTCTTCCACCCCAGACCTGTGGTTTCAGTTTCTTCTCTGCCCAACAAAGATTCCACCTGACTAATCCTCCCCTCACACCCACTGGCTTCTCTCTACCTTCCCCAACTCTCCCCGCAAGCTCAGGTGTCTGAACAGAGCTGAGGAAAAGCTCACCACCTCACGGCTTAGACTTCCTTTAAATAATAATACACACCCCAAGAGGACCCCTGAAATCAACAGGCCCAGTTCTGGATTTTCCGAAGAGTACAGCCCTAGACAGAGACCTACCATGTGGTCTCTCCCACTCTCCCACCCACCATGGTAGCAGGAGACTTTTGCAGCTCCGGCTTCCTACAGTTGGCCCAAGCTACTGTCCCACCCTTCTTTAGACACAGGGTCCCTGATTAGATTCCCCAAACAGCTGCCTTCCACATCATTCTACCTGTTTCCTTGATCCCTTTGACACTATTTCTGACACTTGATCCCACCTTGTTCACCTACCACCCATTTCTCTACATCCTTTTAGAGCAAACTCCATGCCCCACCTCACCTTCTACACAGCTCTCTACTTCCTTTAGCAAACTCCTCAGAAGAGGTCTAGAATCCATGACTCCTGGCCCTCAGGCCAGGCTTCTCTTGAATCCAGCCTCTCAGGGTGCTGCCCAGACAATCAAGCCTGCACTTGGTCATGTGTGGTCACTCCAATGTGCTAACTCCAAAGGTCAGCTCTCAGGCCAACTCCCCTCCCCCAGTCCTATCCCTAGAGATGTGTCCCCTTCTCAGAGCAGGGTTCCAGGAACATGTGAGTGGCCCATTCCTAGAGCATCCATGAAAGGGCCTGTTACAGATGAGAGGTAGAGAAGGTGCCACCACCTCAGAGCTGAGAGCCATGGTGATGGGATTAGATCCTACAGCCCTTCCTTGGGGCTCCTAACTCATACTGGGAGGCAGGCAGTGGGCACCAGGCCAGGCCCTAGTTCAACCTCCCATGTGTGGGAGCTGCCACCTGGTGATGCACCGTCCCAAGAAAACAAAATACTGCCTAACTTGATTTTATGCTTTAATTGCTTGGCAGTGATTTACTGCTGGCTGTATATTTTTTTCTTGGCTGACACTTCCCTACATGTATTTCTTTTATCTATCACCACACTTGACAGGTGAGTTGCTGATATTTACTGTTACTGTATGTACCACTATTTCCAACATATATCACCACCCACTCTAAGACCCCAGTCATGTCATGGGTACATAAAGCTCTGCCTGGGTATGGTCAGCCTGCTCCACACATAAAAGGGGGTCACATCCTGAGTACATGCACACCTTTGGGATGGGGACGTAGCCCCTGCCAACAGCATTCGATCACGCAGTCACGTTCCCACAGTGCCAGGATTGCCCCACAGTGATCTTATTTTTTAATGTGTGTATAGAATCTATGTGTAGTATGTGTATGTGTGTGTGTGTTTGTGGGAGGAGGGTGGTCATGCAGATGCTGCAGCATGTGTGTGGAGGTCAGAGGGCAGTCTTCAGTGTTAGTCCTTACCTTCCACCTAAGAGAGGTAAGGACTCCTCATCTTATGGCTTCATATACCAGGCTAGCTGCCCATCAATGGCCAACCTCCCATCTTATCACAGGTGCCCTGGGGATTGGAACTCATGTCCCCATGCTTGCACACCAAGCACTTTACCCACCAAGCCATATCCTTATCCCATGATCTGCTTTGTATTTGGATTATTATTATTATTATTATTTGGCCTTTCTGGGACAAGATCTCACTATGTAGCCCTGGCTTGCCTGGAACTCAATATGTAGACTAGGCTGGCCTTGAACTCACAGAGATCCACCTGCCTCTGCCTACCAAGTGATGGGATTAAAGGTGTGTGCTGCCATCCCTGACAATTATTTGGGCTATTAATGTAATATCTTACTTTTCTAAAAAGAGCATGCAATATTGTTATTATTGCATGGCTCAGCTAAGGAGAAAGAGTCTGGAGTACCTGAGAGTGAACCTCCATTGTCATTGTCAACCTGATGAGATTTAGAATTATCCTGTAACTTCTGGGCATCCACACGAGGGTGTTTTTAGAAAGGTTGAATTGAGCAGGGAGGCCCCACCCTGAATGCAGGCCACATCCTTCCATCAGCTGGGGTTCTGGATGGAGTAAAATGGAGCCGGTGAGCTGAACACCAGCATTCATCTCTCTCTGCTCCCTGACTGCCACACAGTGCCAACCAGCTGCCTCAGGCTCCTGACACCACAACTGTCCTGCCGTGATGAACTCTTAAACTGGGAGCCAAAATAAACCCTTTCTTCTTCAGGTTGCTTTTATCAGGTACCGTGATGAGAAAACCAAGGAATACAGAGGCCGAATGTCCCCTCCTTCCCTGTTGGAGTCAGATGTGCTCCCTAAGTAACGGGGCACAGAGGACCTCCACCCTCAAAGCTCTCACAAGGCTATCCCTTCCCTGGAACCTCCTCCTGCCCGTTTGTCCCTTCCTGCCAAGCCCTTCTCTGGCCACCTCACTCCCATCGCTGGTGAAACGTCCAAGCTCAGCATTGCTGGTCCTTCCGTCTGGCTCCCCTTCATCTCCTGCTGAATGTATGGCAAGGTCACGCCACTGTTGTAAGAGTCAGTGTCTAGCCTGTGCAGTGCTGGCCAGAAACCCCACCGCCCCCACAGTTTTGTAATGCAGCGAGCATGTAATATGCACCGAGAAATGTCATTTGAATCACCTCATCAAAGCATCTGACTGCCCTGGCAGGTAGTTGTTACTGTTATTCCTGCTTCGTCTCTTCATCCAAAGAGACTTGGAGCAATCAGCTTTGTCCCTGCTCATCTCCCCCAGGCCTAAAAGGCCCTCTTCCCTCTGGGTTAGTCGGCCTCTGCCAAGGGCTGTTACCAACAACCCCAGGCAGACCACTCACCTTGGCTATGTGATGCTTCTGGGCCAGGGGCCACCCTGTGACCGGCCCAATGTGCCCCACACATGTATGCACAAAGAATCTAACATTCCTAGCCTGCCTCCTACAGCTGAAGATTGCTTGTAGATTTCTAAGTCCCAAACTGCAGTGGTTTGGCAGACAGTGACCACAGACAGATTGCCACCCAGTCCCTCGGGGTTTTTTTTTTTTTTTTTTTAGGTTTAAGGTTTTTTTTTTTTGGGGGGGGGGATTGTTGCTCTGCTCATTGCTAACACTGGCCACAGAATCCAACCCTCCTCTTTCTCCCTCTTAGAGAGGGATTCCAGGGACATAGGAAGTTCTCCTGGGGAACAGACTCCGACAACCCAGGCATGACCTTGGCTAGAGAACAGGCACTAGATTGTGGGACCAGGAATGCAGAGCTTGGAAGTTTCAGGAGGTAGTAGGAGTTCACTGATCAGAGAGAGGCCTGGCAGGAAGGGGTGGATTGAAGGAGGTGCAAGGGGGAAGGTGGCTGTCTGAAAGCATCCGTAGTGCAGAAGCATATATCAGGAATCTGTAGCACAGGGCAGCAGGAATGGCAAGGAGGCTTTGAGGTAGACCCCTGTGACTTGCTACCCAAATGGATAGGGATGAGAGAATTAAAAGGCTGGCCTTAATGCTGCCCACAGCTGCCACTCCCATGTCACCCAGATCCACTGTGCTTGGAAACCTTTTTTCCTCAGCCCAGTGCCATCTGCCCCCCAGGCTGATTTGCAACTGTTTGGTTCCAAATAGTCCCCCATGGCAGGACATCCTGAGATATGATTTCCACAGATGTCAGGAGGCTCCAGAGGGTGGACACAGGGCACAGCTGAACTCAAAGGCTCTGGGTGGTCAGACAGATAATCCTGGGCTCATCACCACCTGATATATGGCTGCTGGTCCCCAGGGAGACCTGCTGGGCTAAGTAATTGCTTCTGTCTTGATTACTGGCTGTCACAAATGACTGTGGCTTGGTCCCTCCAGTGTGTTCAACTCTTACAAATGTTCATGCACACAGGCACTATCGGGACCATCTGATCGTTACCTTAAAAGGTGTAATTTGTTTAGCAACGGAATTAGACTATAAACTATTCAAAAATTATGGAAAGCCACATGTCAAAGAGACCCTCCTGCCTGCAGGTTTCTCAGTACTGTGTGTGTGCGTGTGTCTGTCTGTCTATATGTGTCTGTATGTGTATCTGTGTCTTTGTGTGTATATCTGTGTCCATGTGTGTCTCTATGTGTCTCTGTGTCTGTGTGTATCACTGTATGTATGTGTGTCTCTGTTTTTATGTGTGTATCTGTGTATATGTATGTCTGTGTGTCTATGTTTCTGTGTCCATGTGTGTCTATGTGTATATGTTTGTGTGTGTGTATGTCCTTCTGTCTGTTTGTCACCCAGTAGGTGTATAATTATCAGAAATACAAAGTGACTGAGCAAAAAAGTCTGGCCCCAGACTGTACCCACAGCCATTGACCAGCCCCAGAATGGTGTCAGCCTGGAGTGACAGGCTTCCCATCCTACCCCCACATCAAAATCAGGCAGTTGTTCCAGTGACCTGACCTACCACTGCCACAACCTCTGCCCAGAGCCCTGTCTGGCCACAGGCTTTTTGTGGCCTTATCACCCCAATCTCTGACCCCAGGACAAGCCTTCTCCCTTCCTTTCCTACCACTGCATGGACATGCCATCACTGCCCTGATGAGATCGGCGTATATAGGTAACTAGTTGTCACTTGCTTCATCTCACTCCACCGTAACAGTAACTCAAACGGGCCAAAGTTCTTATCCCCACTTTAGAGATGGCAAAGTGAGGCTTAATGAAGTCTGAAGTCTCAAGTTCACACTGATCATTGATTAAAGCCCAAGTCCTAACGCTTTTATGAAGTCCACCCAAGGAGAAGCCAACCTTATTTCTTAAAGATGAGGCCATATTCTATGGACTTCCACCTTCAAATCAGATGAAGATTGGAGAGGTCCTGGTCACTGAGGGACTAGGTGAAGGACACCTGCAAAGACCTGTGCACAGCCAGCAAAACTACCCTGTGGCAGCCAAAACAGCCAGCATGCTGCAACACAGCGTCCTGGACTGCAGGGATAAATCACACAGACCCAAGGACGCTGCCTACCTGCCCTTGGCTGACAGCCACCTGGAGATTGACTGGCTGGGGGAGGGGATGCAAGACAGAGGGGATGCTCACCCACATAGCTCCCTGGAGCTTGTCCCTCACCTCTTCAGAGACCCCTTGACTATCTAAGAGTGTGAAGGCCTTGAGATCAGGGAGGTGCCCCCCAAAAGCACTGCCTTTCAGAGAGGAGGCTTCTAGAACCACAGCACTCTAGAAAGCCTGCTGAGCCTGTTTCCCTGACAGGCAGGTGTGAGTACAGACCCCAGATCTCCCAGGGAAACTGAAGCTCCCTGCATCCTGGAATGACCTTGAGGTCTTCTCTTTACCCGAATGAATGCTGCAGGAATCTCCTCCATGCCACAGCCATGCTTGCTGTCGAATCAGAAGCATTGTGGTTTCTCCCCCAAACCACATCAATCAACGGGCCGGGTTCTCTGTGACTGAGCCCCTGACACACTGCTAACACCATCCACACTAGCCACGCTGCCTTACCTGGATGTGAGCCCCTCTAGACAGCCGAAGACATCTCTAACAGAAGATCTCAAAGCAGTAGGAGGGAGGGTAGGAGGAGAGCTGGGGGCAGCTCCAGCCCTGAAGGAAGGGCTCCAACAGCCATGCTCCCCACATCGGGGCCAGGCACCCAGAGATAGTCTTAAAACCCCTAATGCCATGTGGACATGGTTACCCACTCCCTGCTTCCCACTCTGGAGGTCAGTGTGTGTTCTTAAGAGGCAGAGAAAGACCGGGTACTTGCTGTCTTGTTGACAAGCAGCAAATAAAAGATAGGACGGATGCCACCAAACCCCATCTGTGTTCACCCGACTGCTTCAACAACTCCATCTTACAAAATGATCCTATGCACCATGGATCTTCTACAGCAAGTGACATCAGAATTCTTACTTTCCCTAAAGAAAGCAACAAAGCCTAGAGATATTAAGGAACTGTCTAATAGCACCAGTGCAGGACCCACCCTGGGAGCACTATGCTTCAGTCAGGGAACGAACGCTCTGGGCTCCCTGTCACCTTGCCAGTGATGAAGAGTGAGCTCAGAGGTCCTGTTCCCAAATGCCTACTCTCCTCGGGCCCTGGCCCTATTACAAAAAGACACACTGGACAGATGGTCTGGAAAAGACCTGCTTAACAAAGGCAGTGCAGCAGGCCTTAGGATGCCTTCTGCATGGAGTGAGCCCCGACTGGACTCAGTAAATCACAGCCCCATTTCTATGTACTAGTTGGGTACCTCTCCCCTTGGGCTTGAAGATTTTATCTTCTTTGGAAAAGAGAAACTAAAGACCCAGAATCCAAAAACAACAAAAGAAAAACCAACCCGTGTTATCAAGCAGGTCAGAAATCAACGGACCCCGTAACAAAAGTGCACCGCAGAACCCGCTCTCCCAGCAGTAAGTCTTCCTTTGGGTGCATAACAACATCGCCCCCTGCTGCCTGTGGCCAGTATTACCATAGCTCCCTGGTGGCAGGACAGCCAAGCCCTGATGAGGGCTCTGTCCTTTCCCATTCGTTGCTGCTGAGAGAGTACACACTTCCAACTCACATCACATTCACGACTTGCAAACCGCACTCAGAACACTAGTGAAGAATGACCCTTCGGCTGTGCAAAACAATAAAGTAATTGCCCTGCCCCATGTTGCGGGCAGATTATTCCAAGAACCTAAAACTACAGTGCCAGCTAGCAGAGCAGGTGGGTCTATGCAGCAGCTGCCAGAAAAGAGTACAATTTTCTTCCTCTATCTCTCCAAAGAGCACAGAGAAAGAATTCTCCCTGGCTCTGACCATTTGTCTTCCAGATCCCACACCAGAGAGCACACGGCGGCTTGACAGGCAAGTAAGTGGGTAAGTACGTGGTGCCTATCACTCCTTTTACAGGGTTCCCAGAGGTGTGACTTCCACTGCAGCCAAGTGAAATGAGAGGGAGTGGTCCTGCCAAACCCCACCCAAGTTTCTTTTGGCTGGCAGCAGTTACATGCACACGCACAGAAGCAGATCCCAGGTGACATTTCATGAGCTACAATAAGGAACAGGTTATCCCTGAGCCCCAAATAGGCAGCCGATCCTAAACTGCCGGATGATGGAAAGTAAAGCTCTGACTGAACAGACTGCTCCTCCCCTCCCCCATCCTTACCTAAGATGGGGCCTGCAGCATCAGTTCCTGCCCAAGAGGCCTCAGTCCCAGAGAACTGGGTGAGGCTCATAAACCAAGTCTCCTCACTGGACACTTGGAAGGTGCCAATCTCCCTCTCTGGTTAACAGCGTTGTCTTTAAGTTCCCTCCACACAGCACCCCACCACACACACACACACACACACACACACACACACACACACACACACACACACACACACACACAGAGAGAACTAATGGCCTGCTTCAGCACTGAACCTGTGGCCAGCTCCCTGCCTGCCAACCCTGGCCCAGCTCAGCATATCAGTCTTTCAGAACAAAGGGAATGATTATGGCTGCATTTCCCAAGACACAAAGCAAAATACAGAAGACACTGGTTGCTAACCTTTGTAAACCCATCATGGATTTTCTAATTGTTTCTCAAGCCCAAAAATAGTCTATGGGCACGGGTTGGCTGCTTGTGTGGAGGAACACAGGTTCCCCAGTCAACAAGGAAGATAAGACTGAAGAGGAACAAGCCTACCAGAGTCAGCCATGTGAGAGAAGGGGAAGGAAGAGGGTGTGATACCTCCAGGGCCCCCACTGTCAGGCGCTGTTCTGTGGGCATCGTAGAAGGGTGGGTCACCTCCTTCCTGGAGGAGAAAGCAGCCTGAAGCATGTGCTGAGATGGGAAGGGAGGCCACAAGGAAGCAGTGGGTGAGGACTGGAAGGAAGCCCAGGTCAGAAGCCTCCAAGAGTGCTATAGGGCGGGTCTGTGGTAAGGAGCCCTGGGGAAAGAGTGAGCTTGGATCGGGACCTGGGCTGTGAGGCAAGGTAGCTGGTCAGAAGAGGCTTGTGGACTTTAGGAAGCAAGCAAGGGTCAGTCAGGAGTTACTGCTACAAGGTCAGGAAAGGGGACAAGTGACAGCCATGGTGTGGGAGGCTATGGAGGCAGGGATGCTGGGGTATTGGCCTGGGTGAAGAAAGCCTACAGTGATCCCTCTCCTGCTCTCACTCTAGGCCCCTCTAGGGGGATCTAGGGAGACCCTCTTTCCTTGTCATTCCTTCTCAAGGATCCTTGCTTCCCACTCCCAAGCTATAACCAGCTAGACACAGTCAGAACTAGACAGAGCCCTGAGGCTATATTCAGGGGCTCAGGAGGAGCCTCTGAGGGAGAAGCCCTGAGTCCATGGCCCTAAGGACCTCTGCCTCTACCACACAAGCTACCCTGACCTGCCAGCTAGGCCAGCCAGAATCCCTGTGGACTCTGATCCATGGCATCTCAGTACCTGTTCCACCTCCTTCTCTAGGCATCTGAGAAGGTAAGTTGGCCTTTACATTACCTCCGGAACTCTCTGAGGCTTTCCCAAAATGCAAGGACAAACTGGAGGGTGGTGCCTTTGTCAAAAAAGAAGCCACCCTTTCCAAGAGGTGGCTTCTCTGGCTTTCGTTACATGCACGTGTGTGTGTGTGTGTGTGTGTGTGTGTGTGTGTGTGTGTGTGTGTG
>CAJQZJ010033427.1:3255410-3265660 GCA_907164525.1 Lophiomys imhausi
TGTGTGTGTGTGTGTGTGTGTGTGTGTGTGTGTGTGTGTGTGTGTGTACGTGTGCACAAATGCATACACACATACACATCTATGTGGGCAGTGAGACACACAATGCCAACAGAACATCAACCTCATGAGGGCTGCCACACTGCCTGGCCAGGACACCATTGAGGCAGCAAGACAGAGACAAACTTTGTCACCCACTGAGGAACAATGTGGGTGGAAGGAGTAGAAATGGGAGAATGAGAGGTGGAGAGAACCAAAGGAAGATAGGATGAAAGAAAAGCAGGAAATAACCCCACCTCCCCCAAAAAGGAAGGAAGACACAAGATCAGTAATGCTCCATGAAAGGAATTTGAGAAGCCTCGGAATTCCCCACCATCTCTCCTGCTTGTCTCCAAAGCACAAGTGATCAAGAGGCTGTTCACTGCCCCTCCACAGCTGGCCATTCGTCCC
The DNA here is from genome assembly GCA_907164525.1 of Lophiomys imhausi. Taxonomy (NCBI): domain Eukaryota; kingdom Metazoa; phylum Chordata; class Mammalia; order Rodentia; family Muridae; genus Lophiomys; species Lophiomys imhausi. Next base: position 3,255,858 of record CAJQZJ010033427.1, read on the forward strand.
GAAGGCTTTAGGCCTGAGTGGGCCTCCCAGGAAACCCTGCTTTACTCCCAGGAAGCACCCCAGTCTTGGTGTCACCTTGGTCAACAGGCTATCACGAAAATGTTACTCCAACCCCCTGGGCTTGGTCTTCCTTTGACTGGACAGTCCATGTTGAATAAAGCATCAGCCTCAGGTAATGGGTCCAAGGGATGGATTGAATGATGCAGACACTCTCCCTGACCCTGAACTCAGTCCCAGAATAAAAGTCCATGGGCTGGAGAGATGGCTCAGCGGTTAAGAGCACTGGCTGCTCTTCCAAAGGACCTGGGTTCAAATCCCGACACCCACATGGCAGATCACAGAATGAAAAGTCTAGGACAGCCTTTAGAGCCAACATCAGGTGATATTTCCTCCCAAGAACTTTACATATATTGCCCTATTTAAAGCCAATGTGAGGTGAGAGCTCTCTTTGTAGCTCTATTTTACAGATAAGCAAATCGAGGCACACCAAAGTTAAGCCACTGACTAAAAGAACATAGCCAATAAGTAGATTCAAGCCCACACAGGGTAGGGCTCTTAACCATCATATTTCCATTCCAGACAATGAAACCTATGGGCCCCAGCTTTGATCCCTCAGAAGCAAACTTTCTCTCCTGTGCTTCCTGAAAGCAGCCAAGGAAACAGCCTGGAATGCTGTTCCAGGTGTAGGGCACAAGCTAACAAACAGCACCTGCTGAGAGTCTCCCAATAATTTTGCAATGCCTGAGACCCAACTCACTAAGACAGAAAGCACAGATCCTCATACTGGTGAAGCCTGGCCCATGCCCTCTGTTAGACCTCCACCCCAGGAGGCCAGATGCTAGCTCCCAGGTAGCAATAGGGTTCAGGGGACTTCAGCAAAGGGCATTATCAGGGTTTGTTCAACTCCTCAGGGGCCGAAGACCCTGCGATTTCCCTACCCTCCGTGAGGGGCGGCAGAGGCAGCCATGAGGAGCAGAGGAGTGGCAGGCTGGGACTCACTTGAAGAAGTCTTCTTTGCAGTAGACGCTCCCGGCCCTGGAGAAGCACCTGTCGGCCAGCTGCATCTGGCAGTCTGCACACTTGAGGCAGGAGCTGTGCCAGTGTCTATCCAGGACCTTCAGGATGAACTTATCCAGGATGTGCTGGTTGCAACCAGCACACTGGGGGATCTCTATGGAGAGAAGAGAGAGTATGTGAACCTTCCACAGCCAGACCAGCCTTGAAATGGATGCCTTACAGAACCCAACCCCTTAGGCTGCCCACAACTTCTGGGTAGAAGTTGTACTAAAAACATCAACCCAAAATGAACTGTGTCTAGGCATGGACCAAGACCATCTAGCCTGAAAGGCAAATGCTACCAGGAGTGGGGTTAAGCCAATGTCCAGGCCTGGGGGTGCTCAAGAGAATCTCAGTATCTTCATGAGCTGGAAGAGACGCCCTGATTTGGCCTGAGTGTTATGCCCCATGGTGATGGTTTTTTGTTTTGTTTTGTTTTTGTGCTTCACACAGTAATCCATTGGGTTTCCAGACTCCCTTCCAGCTTGGGTTCTGAAGTGCCAGGGATGGAATCCAGGGCCTCACACATGCCAGGCAAGTACTAGATCTACCACTGAGCCACCCCCTAGCTCCTAGTTCATGCTTTGAGTTGATGGAAGTCCACCAATCAGAGGCACTGAAAGAAGCCTTAAGTCAGAACTGAGTTAAATGGATGACAGCTGAGGGACAGACTTGCATCATACTGGTGTGGGTCTGAGTGGAGGCAATGAGCACCTGTGGTTGAAGCGCCCTGAATGATCCTGGCTCCTAGGGAAGGCAGTGAAATTCCAGAGGGCAGGGATTATCCCTGGAAGCTCAGCATCCAGCTGGCTCCTCCAAGCTGAAAGTCACTCAGCACCTGGTAATGGACCACTAGTGGTCCACTACAATAATGGAAGCAGGTTCTGTTGCCTGCCACTAAACTGCTCCTTCCCTTTTTCTCAGTGACTTCCTGCTTTGTTTTTCTGACAATCCCATCAAGGGATTGCTTGAGGTTTGATAATATCTTGGACCACTATTTCAGAATCTGTAAGATGATCGTGCACCCACAGCTGGATAAATGAATTGTGCTAGTGTCTCTAGCTATTTCTGTTTATACTCCTACACACACACCACATAAACACATGTGCACACACATGTATAAGGAGAGAAGGTAACAGATAGACTAAAAGCATAAAGGTCCAGGCATTGCCCCCAACCTCCCCCAGGTATGCACTCATTGGATCCACAACCATGAGCTTCCCTTATCTGTTATAATTAAATTTTGCTAATTGTTTACACATAGTTACTCCCACTGGAACAAGGAATCCTCAGGGAGCAGGAGCAGTGTTTGTCCCTCACCAATTAGCAGGTGCCAGGAACAAGAGGACAGTCTCACAAGGCTACCTACTAGATAGACAGTAACTGCTCCAACTGTCACTACCCACATTCACTTGAAACAGCCCTTTTGTTTCCTCCATGCTCCCCACTGTTGACAAAAGTACCAGATCTGAACAGCTCATGAATCACACACGTTTCTCTACTCATGTCATGCTCAAGAGTGAGGTATGAATTTTAAAATGGCAGCATGGGCGAAAACACTGAGAAAAAAACAACATATCAAAATCTACCTAGCCACAGATTTCATCTCACTCTCAACAGAATGTCTGCTGTGAAGAAACAAATGACAAATGTCAGAGACCATGTGGGTGGGGAAAGAACCTTATATACTACTGATGGGAATATAAATTAGTGCAGCCACTATAGAAAACTCTGTGGATGTGCCTCAAACAAACAAACAAACAAACCAAAAAACAGAACTGACTTATGCACCATTCCTAAATATATATCGTAAGGAATTGCAGACAGCATACAATAGAGACACGTACATACCCCCTTTTACGGCATTATTCTCAGTAGTGGAGCTGTGGGACTGGCCTAGGTGTCCTTCATTAGGTGAATGGATAAAGAAAACAGGATACGGGACTAGAGAGATGGCTGGGCATTTAGGAGCACTTCCTGGTCTTCCAGAGGACCTAAGTTTAGTTCCCAGTATCTACATATCAGGAGGCTCTCAGACTGCCCATAACTACAGCTTCAGAAGATCTAATGCCCTCTTCTGGCCTCTGTGGGTACCTGCACACATGTAGTATACACACACACACACACACACACACACACACACACAAACACACAAGATAAATCTAAAAGATAAAAGAAAATGGAGTTGAGTGTGTGGTGGTGTGTACCACCAACTGAAAGACAGAACCAGGTAGGTCTCTGAGTTTGCAGGTCAGCCTGAGCTATATGTTCCAGACCAGACACAGCAGCATACTGAGATGCTCTCTCAAAAAGGGGAGGGTATATTTACACAATGGAGTTTTTATTCATCCATAAATAATGAAACTAGGTCTGAGCAGATTCCAAATTAAAAAAAAAAAAAAAAAGAGGCTGGAGATTTGGCTCAGCAGTTAAGGGCCCACAGAGGACCAGAGTTATGTTCCTAGCCCATGGTGGCTCACAACCATCCTTTACTCCATTTTGAGAAGATCTAGTATCCTCTTCTGACATCCATAGGCACCAGCCAGGCACATGGTGGACAAATATATATTCAGGCAAAACACTTATACACATAAAATGCATTAATTAATAAAAAATAAGTCTGAAAAGTAGAAGGGGGGCTGGGTATGCCTGTAATTCCAGTTGTTGGGAGGTGGAGGCAGGAGGAATCAGGAGTTCAAGGGCAGCCTGAGTTACATAGAAAACTTGAGCCCAGTCTGGGTTACATGAGATCCTGTTAGAAGGAAAGACAGAGAAAAAGAAGAAGAAAAAATAAAAGATTATTTGTGAAAGAGGGAGATGGGGGGACAGGAAACTAGAGGGAGTATGAGGAAACAAATGTGATCAAAATACATCATATATATGTATGAAAACCTCACAATGAAACCCGTTATTATGTACAATTAATATATGCTAACAAAAAAATCTTGAAAGCATCCATGTGACCATCTTGGAGCAAGCCAGAAAGGTCTGGGGCATACCTGCCTGGCTCTGAGTAAGTATGCAGCCACTCCTGTGGTCTCTCTCTGGGGCCACCAGGGAGTGCAGGGAGGGGGTGGGGGCCGGGAGAAAGCTTGGAAAGAGAGTGAGGCCCGGTGAGACTGTGTGTGGGCACACAGCACTGTGGTGGATGGGCAGGTCAAGTTTGGCCTCCGCAAGGGACTGGGACTGATCCATACCTCCTGAAGGGAAGGGATTGGGCTGGAGGTTAGCCGGGACGACTGCTTTCACATCTCTGGCAGGGACGGGCAGACAACTCACAAGCCTTCAAGCTCAAGGAAGTGAATCAAGGACAAAAGGCGCAGAGCGGGAGAAAGCTGGATAAGGACCCAGCGGACAGGTCACAGTGCAGAACCAGTGGCCGCTTGTCTGTAGCCACCTCCCACCGCTGGGCATGGGCCCTGCTCAGCCGAGCCAGCTGGTCACACCTCGATCCCGATGGCTCACCGAGGACTTCTTTGTGGGACAGAGCGAACCAGCCGCTGGATTCGGAGCAGGGGAGTTGGACAGCGCAGCCGGCTCCCCTTTGGTTTCTCCGGGGTCAAATCCTAATCCTACCCAATTGTTTGGTCTACTCTGTATGGCTGGTCTGATACTACTGTATTTCTCCTTCGAGCTACAAATAAATGTGATGAGGGCGAGGATGTATGGCCATAAAATTTATTTCGAGCAAGGTACCTAGCGAGAGACTTAATATGATGGGTATGAGAGAGAGAGAGGAGAGAGAGAGAGGAGAGAGAGAGAGAGAGAGAGAGAGAGAGAGAGAATACATTAGGGCTCATGTGTGCAGGAAACGGCGCTGGAGCCTGGGGCTGGAGCCCAGAGCACACCGCGACGATCACTAGGAGTCATCACAGCTGGTCAGGTTGGGACTCCAAACTAGGGATGGCCAGAGGGAGCTTGGGGACCACACTAGACCCTTGGGTTTGGCACAGATGTAAGGTATAGATTAAAGGCACATTTTATGTTTTTTAAGTTTCCGAATGTATTCCACTATCAACAGAGACACAGAGAGGGGGGAGATTTTAAAATAAAAATAAGTTAGAAACAGTTGCAACGGAATGCAACAGGAAGGAAAAAATAAAAGCCAGTATGGAGAACCTGTTGTGAACCTCAGCAGGTCTCAGATGCATTTAACTTCAGACTCACACAGTGAAGCAGGAAGGTTGTCATCCCCACTTCACAGATAAAGGGATGCCTGGAGGGTCAGCGGTGTGCCCAGAGCCTGCAGTGAGGGGAGGAGGAGGAGCCTAAGTCAGCCTGTACTCTTCAAGACAGGCTAACCTCAGGCCAGTGCTGAAGGGGACTGACCCACCACCTGGCATTTCTGGACAGAAAATGGTGGCAGACTCTTATGCTACCTAACATTTGAGCAAATGCAAATATCTGAGGCACAAATTTAGGGTTTTTGTCATGGGATGGATGCCTAATATTCAGACCTATCCCTTCCCCTCACAAGGTGCTGACCTATGAACTCTGGCCCCATATTCTAGGCTACACAACCCCTTTGATTTAGTTTTTTTTTTTTTTTTTGGTTTTTCGAGACAGGGTTTCTCTGTGTAGCCCTGACTGTCCTGGACTCACTTTGTAGACCAGGCTGGCCTCGAACTCGCAAAGATCTGCCTGCCTCTGCCTCCCAAGTGCTGGGATTAAAGGCGTGCGCCACCACCGCCCGGCTAGTTTTTTTTTTTTTTAATGAAAACTATCAGGACATTTTTCAAATAGCTACAGTGTCTTTTTTAGTATAATGAATTATTGTTGTCATTGTTGTTGTATGTTTATTATTAGGAGAGCCTAACCAGGACAGAAAGCTGTAACCACACCATTTTAGAGGCATGAGATTGTCCAGTTCTCCAGCAAGCTCAACTTTTGGCAGTCTTTTTTTTTTTTTTTCCAAGACAGGGTTTCTCTGTGTAATAGCCCTGGCTATCCTGGACTCACTTTGTAGTCCAGGCTGGCCTTGAACTTACAGAGATCTGCCTGCCTCTACCTCCCCAGGCTGGCCTTGAACTTACAGAGATCTGCCTGCCTCTACCTCCCCAGTGCTGGGATTAAAGGTGTGTGCCACTGGCAGTCTTTAATAACATCGCAAACTCCTCCTTTGGAAACTGGAATTTAAGAAGATCCTTGGAGTCACTAAAGACAGGCTCTGATCTGTAAATTCAATTCCCAGTAAGAGGAGTAATTTTATTTGAAGTGGAAGTTTTAATCCTAGTCACACATTAAGTGTCCTGTGGCGATAGTCTCTGCTGAGGCTTCTGTAGACATAAAACTCGGGCTTGGACAGACAGCAGGAACTCTGGGATAGCCAAGGAAGGACACAATGATGCTGAACCACATACCAGAGCTTCCCTTGCTCAGGCATGGATTAGGGCCAGCTGCATGTACACATGCTAACTACCCAGGTAACCCTCCTCACATACAGCCACATACTCACAGTGTCAGGGTACAGAGGTGTGCATGTATACACAGAGAAACACAATCACAGATAACCAAGGACACACCCTGAAACACATCCACATCCACAAGCTTATCTGACTGGATTCTGTCATTTTATAGAGGGGGAAATGAAGGCACAGAGAGCATCCAGGACATAGATGAGCCACTAGCCAAAGGGTGCACACACTTAGTACACATACATTCACAAACACTTAAAGATATCCACATATGATCCATATGCAAACATGTACACAGGTGCAAACAGGCCTCCTATTTGCACACATGTTCAGCAATGCACACAAACATGCACATACACATAGGCCAAGGCACTGTCATTTTGGCAAAAATCCAAGTCGGAAATCAAGCTTCATGAAAGCAAACCACTACTGACTGGGGAAGCTGTCCAGCCTGGGGTGGCTGGGAGAGTGCGCAGGAGTGACAGAAAGTTTTCAGGGAATAGAAACATTTCTTTTCCCTTCTTCTTTTTTTTTGAGAGAAAGAGACAGACAGAGAGAGAGAGAGAGAGAGAGAGAGAGAGAGAGAGAGAGAGATCAAAACTCCTGGGTGATTTGGAAAGCTTTCAATGCTGTGTCAAGTTTGGACCTTCAAATCCATAGGTCTGCCCTATTACTTAGAGACTGGAGCCAGACCTATATGTAGATCCCAGACGTGAGCAAATTACTGAACTTGTTTGAACTTCAGTTTTCTTATGCCTATAATGGGAGTGATAGCACATGTCTGTTACTGACATATTGTGGTCACATGCGCTAATGAGTACAGAACAACCCAGCTCTACAACACCATTGCCCAATCCCTTCTGCCTGGTCTCACAGCGAGTCACCAACAAGGTGAGCTTATGTATTTGAGGTGCATCAGGGTTGCAGCAGAACTGGGGCTGTAGCTCAGTAGCACAGCACTTGCCTAGCATGTCTGAGTCTCTAAGCTCAACCTCAGGTGCTATCAGGAAAAAATTACTTCACATTCCACTAATTCCCCCAGTATAACTTTCTCCCTCCCCTGCTTCACTGATACACTCAAACCTCCCCCTCCACTCCCTGACTTCTAAAACACCCGGAGGCACACCCCTTTCTGTCATCCTAGAGAATGGAAAACAACACAATTCCAAGACTCTCTTTGGGACAGAGAAATCTAGCAGACTCCTTAGAATGAGGGCAACTTGCCCACCTTCCTGTGAGTGGTGAAAACAAGGGGCCCGAAGCACATCTGCTTTGTCGCGCGTGTAGACAGGTGAGAATTGAGGAGGCTCTGATCAACATGAGAGGCTTCTAGAATTGCTCTTAGGAACACCTAAATGTGCAAAGGACTGCGGATTCATAATCTATTTCTTCATCAGGAGCCCACTAAAATGTACCCAAGAAGGTGACTTTCTGGGGAAATGAATCACAATTTCAAATCTTTCCAGTAGAATCACAATTCTGATGCATGACTTTGTTGTTTTTATGGCAAGTTAGTTTGCACTGATAGGGATAATTTCCACTTGACCATACTCTGATGCCAGATTAACATTTTTTTCAAAATCTGAACTTGCAGTCTTTATGGGGCATTGCTTTTTAACTACCTTCCAGATGGATAGAGTTCAGTTTTTTTTTTTTTTGTTTTGTTTTGTTTTATAATTGGGCTCTTCAGTCTGATGCTCAGATCGGGATTTCTCCTAGCTGCTTTCAAGAAAGGGCTATGTGGAAGATGCTTCCTTGGTTCCCTGTTTGTAGACCCCACAATACTCCTCATTTAGCTTGGGTATCTTCCTAGGACATCAAGGAGTGCACCCAGCCACTCCATCTACAAAATAAGAACCGTGAGTCTGGTCTCTGCATATCTTATGGTTGCCTCTGCACTTGTCAAATGCTTTCAAACCCTCATACGCATTCATTTCCAGACACCCTTTGAAGAAGACCATTAGAAGGTTGTGAGAACAAGAATCTTACAAATTGGCACATACCTGGGAAGCTGAACCTGGGTTAGGACCTGCTTAGTCTCCAGGACACTTTCTGGGGCTGACTAAAGGTCATGGCTTCCACCAATATCACAAAAACCCCCCTCTCTCTGAGACTTTTCTAGTCAATTCTTTTACAGGTGATTTCATCTGAGTAAGCAGTTGGTTGATGTAAGTTTCAAAAACTCAATTTTTAGCATTTTCTTTACTGACTTTAAAAATGGGCATGAGGGAAACTCACACACAACTAAATATTATGTGCACACTTCTCTTGAAAATTTCTGTTCCTGCCTTATGTGTAAGAAGGAGAAAACAAATGTCGGAGATGTTCCCTAAGAACAAAGCAGGGAGTCTTTTTTTTTTTTTTTAATTCTGGGCTTGGGAAGATACAGTGTGGAGGTTCATTGGTTTAGTCTGGGAATGACCAGTTCTAACGTGTTCCCGTGAGCTAGGTAGGACAGGATTTACCAAATGACAGTACACTTGGCCAACTCATCACTGAGTTCTGAAACATCTAAGTCTTTAAGCAGTAGATCAGAGATCAAGCTATGTTGTAATTAAATTATTGTTTTGTGCCTGAATAATTGTTTCAAAAATAAACTTTCCAGTTCAAAGTTGTCACAATTACTGCTGGCAATAGAATCTTTTTTTAACATTATTTATTTATTTATTTATTATGTATACAGTATTTGCTCTACATAAATGCCTGGGCAGATCTCAATGTAGATGGCTGTGAGCCACCATGTGGTTGCTGGGAATTGAACTCAGGACCTTGGGAAGAACAGCCAGTGCTCTTAACCTCTGAGCCACCTCTCCAGCCTGGCAATAGAATCTTATTTTCTGATCACATATTCTTTTTTTAAGTTGTCTGATAACTGTGATCTATAGAACCAAGGGCCAGTTTACCTGGCAATTTACAACTAGGAAGTTTAAGACCCAGGGTTCAGTCATATGAGACAAATTGTGACTAGATACGCGTCACATTCCCCACCTTCTTCCTGACTCTTTGTTACTGAAGACATTTAGTTCATTTCTATTGGGCAATTTATAGTTACTTTGTAATAGACACTAGTGTAACTTTCCAAAATATCATAAAATCATAAGTGATTTTCATAACCTAGTAAAAATCTCAAAAAACAGCATTACTAGAGCACAGAATTATGATATTAATTATTTAAAAATAAAGAGAAAAGATGCACTGAACATCATAATATTTTGAAATGAATTATGCAGAGACAAAAGCCAGAGCACAAAAATGTTGGGGGATCTCAATGTAAAAACTGGCAGCACATTTTTTTGGGGGGATCTCAATTTAAAAACTGGCAGCACATTTTTT
>CAJQZJ010033427.1:3265670-3268170 GCA_907164525.1 Lophiomys imhausi
TTTTTTGGGGGGATCTCAATTTAAAAACTGGCAGCACATTTTTTTGGGGGATCTCAATTTAAAAACTGGCAGCACATTTTTTGGGGGGGGATCTCAATTTAAAAACTGGCAGCACATTTAAGGCAATCATATCCTCTACACGATCTTATATATTTACATGCTTAAAATACATTCATCTACAAGCATCTTGTTTAATTTCTTAAATTTCCCCTCGTTTGTTTCAACGAATGCCTTAAGGACTAGGAGAGAGCCAGACAATGCTGGTGTCAGAAATGACCCACTGATGTTGTCCTACATTCTAGTTCTTCTTCCTCAACAGATCTTATTTGTGTACTTGGCAGTCTGAGGTCATTTTGAAAACCTCCTTTGTTCTGTTTCTGCTTAGACAGTTCCAAAAACAACAAACAAACAAACAAACAAAGAAGCCACCTCTTTAATGAAAGAGTGGATTCAAAATGGTCTGGGGATCAGTTTGATGTTACTATTTTTAAGCTGTAATTATGATAATATTTTAATATGAGTCCATCAGCAAATTAGCACATGGGTATCATGTGTATTTACAGAGAAAAGGTTCTCTTCCAGAAGATAGACTGTCATGGAATTAGTATCCTTCACTGGTATAGAAAATATTCTGGCAACTGTAAATAAAACAGAAAAAAATACACTAAACAAATCCACGGCTGTCTGGAACATGCTGTAGACACATCCCTATTTCTATTCCCCTTTCCCATCTAATCATTGCTAAATCTCCACACAGCATTTTTCCCGATGTCACATTCTGTAGCAATAGCCCATATGTTTGGCAGCCTCTCCCTCATAAGAACAAACTTCCAATTAATTTGGCTGTGAAGTTTTTCCCTATTTGTCCATCCCCCAGAACCAATCCCTTAACCCCCTAACATTATAATTAAAGCAAATTATACTTTAAGAGCATCTGAGAGTGAGGTGCTGCCATCAAGCATCTGTGGCTAGACCCTGCTTGACAGAGAGAAGATAATGCAGAGTCTAGTTAAAAAAAAAAAAAGACATCTAGGAAGACAGCAGCGACAGCAATCCTTCGAGGACTCCCCTCACAGGATGACCGTCCAGTCTGTCCCTGACACGGTTAACCAAGCACATTTTGCAAAGGAGAATCAACTTCAGTCTTGCCAGTTAAATCCAACCTGGCTACTTACTACCACCAATTACCTCAAAATGGTTGATACGTGCTCCATTTTGATTAGGGCCCCTATAAACTAAGGACAAAAAAGAAAAAGGGGGGGAGGGAGAGAGAGAGAGAGAGAGAGGGAGATTCACCACCCACACCTCTTTGCAGCTGATTTCTCTCCCTGCCACAGACAACAGTGAGGCCAGCGCCAGGGCAACACCTTGTGTTGGCAATCCTGAGGCTCCTATACCAGGGACAGGCAACGGTCTCATCACCCTGAAGGCTGCTGACACACTACCTCTAAGAAACCCCCAGTGCTGTAAATTTCACTTCAACCCCACATTCCTGTAAAGACCTCACTAAGAATGGGGGAGGTGGAAGAAGTCAGGGAGGGTAGCCAAGGAGGGAGTGACCAAGAGGAAAGAAGAGAGCCACCAAGCCAGGGTAGGCCCTGTCTGCACACGTCTATGTTACAGACATTGCTAATACTAATTCCAGGAAGAAAGAAAAGACAGAAAATCATTGCAGAGGTAATTTGGGGGGCCCCCATCTCCAAGCTGCACACAGATGCACCTTTTGCTCCCACAGGCAGCGAACTGCAGCTTCAGTCTCTCTGACCTTGGCTTTCCCAAAGTGAGTAACATCGCCCACTCCTTCCTCCTCATCAGCTCTGCGCACCCAAAGCTTCTGGGATATATTCTTGTTAAATTTCCCTAATTGCAAGACTTTTTTTTTTTGCACAAGGTCCCTTCATCCAAGCCTCCTCCCTCCCCCGCCCATAATTCTTCAAATAGTCACCCCACCAAATAGTCACCGTGTCAGACCCCCAAACTGGAGTCTCAAAGGACATTTCTTAACGCAACAGAAAGTACCCTTAATCCCAGTTAATTAATTGTCCATTCCTGCCGGACTGCAAGCGCCTGCCCTTGCTCCTGGCCTCCTCCTCCTTTTTCTCCGCAGTGCTGGGTGCTCTCCGGCTTTCCAGCTCCTCTTCTAATGCGGGTGGTAATTGCTAATTGACTGTACTGTGGAGTGAAAGCGCACTAAAATCCGAAGCAAATGGGGAATTGGAGCAATGCAAATATTTAGGACTGGAGGCTGTCTACACCTGGTCAACGGGGTCATCGGGTCACTGTTCAAACACTGTCGCCCATGTTTTTTTTTTTTATTTTTTGTCTACTAAATGGGAAGAAATTGCTTTGTGGGGTTCCCATCTCCCCCGTTCCTGTTTCACCCGCAGAAAGACTCGGCTTTAAAATTATTCTGGAATTTGCAGTCAGATGGTGGCACTCAACGAAGTCTGGAGGGCTCCCGGATCCCTAATCCCCACCGTATTCAGCCCACATTCTTGCC
>CAJQZJ010033427.1:3273170-3289964 GCA_907164525.1 Lophiomys imhausi
GTCCACAACTTCTTTCCTGTGCTTCCTGCCGCTGCATTCCTCGGCTAGCTGGAATGTAGCGAGTGCACTGGGGAGCAGTCCGTTGGCGGTGGCACCCGCAACGGGTGCCTCCGGCAGCAGCGACTGGGACTCCACCAGGTGCTCGAACTGCAGGCAGAAACCAAGTGTGTGGCAGGGGGCTTCTGCACAACCAGCCCTGGGGACCCGGGGACGCGCTCTCCAACTTCCCGCCAGCTGGGATGAAGTTGCACTAGCGGTTGTGCCAGCTTTGGTCATTGCCACGGAAGATAATCATGCGGGGGGGGGGGGACCACCTTTGCCCTCGGGCCTGGCCTGTAACCTGAAACCTCTGTTGTCCCAAAGAGCATCCTCCCCAGGGTTCCCATTACAACCACCGGCCAAACATGCTACTTCTGTACCCTTGGGCCCTCCGCGACCAGTATCCCGGAAGCTTTCATATTCAATGCCAAACAGCCAAGAGCCAAGCCCTTCAAACACGGACTGGTACCCTAGCTCGGTGACCGCCTCTGCGCCCCCGACCCCTCCCGGCCAGTGCCAAGAGCGGCGTCCGGCCTCCCCGCACCCGCTGAGGCTGTTAGCTATCTTGTTATCAAATTAAATCCGCGAGAAAGGAGGGTGTCTTACGTTGCAACGGCACACCGAGCATCTCCGGGAGCCCCTTGACAGCCCCCTCCGCGGGGACAGCCGCGCTCTGCATCATCTTGGAGCCAGAGGCTGCGAGTCGCAGTCCACTGAGATCTCTCGCTCTCTCCCTCTGGCTGGATTCGGAAATTTGAAAATAATAACAGTAAACCCAAGAAGGCCGCAGAAGTCACAGTGGAAGCCGAGCCCTCCGCCTCCCCGGGAGGACTCCACGGGTTGGCCGGCCCCCTCCCCCCCGCCAGTCCTCAGGCTGTTTCAGATCCCTTTGATCTGGCTCTCCGGGGCCGGTGCACTTCCCGGGTTGAGGAGACGCTGTTGCTGCAGCTCTGGCTCTTTTTTTTTCCCCCTCCTCCCTCCCCCGCCCTCTTCTCTCCCCCTCCCCCTCCACCCTTCGCGTGCCGGCCGCCCGGGAGGCCGCGGTCACCCAGGCATTTTGATTCATTCACACTGCAGGAGCGGCCGTGACGTCGCTTTCCGCAGGGAAGCCCGCCCTCCAGCCAGTCTTCCCAACCTGGCAGCCGGCTGCAGACCCTACCGCTGGCCAGAGTCTGAGGGCGGAGCGGGGCGGGGATGGGGGTGGTGGGGGAGGAGAAATAAGGAGGAGTCAGGCTGCCCGGAGTCCGGTCGGAGGTGCGGGAGGGCGGGGCCGCTCTATGCGGGGCGGGGCCTCGCAGCCCCTCCCCCGCCCCCGCGTGCTGGCCCGCTCCCCGGTACAAATACTGCGGCTGGCAGGGCCGCGGCAGCAGGTGGTCCCCGAGCGCGGCGTCCGCACCGGCTGGGTTTCCGTGGGTGCTTCGGGGTTCCCGGCTAGTCCTCAGCACCCTTCCCATCGGATCAAGGGGAGGGGCGGGGTGGGTCAGGGCCCGGCGGACTCTGGGTTGCCGCTCCGAGTTCCCCGCTCTCCAACCCACCGAGCGTGTTCTTCTGTAACTGGATGATTCCATCCATCCTCCGCTTTTTTTCCCCCCTCCTGGCCAGTTCCTTTCCGGCCGGTACTAACTAGACCCTACTCTCTCTCCCCCGCGTCTGGCTGAGGCTGGGCCAGGGACAGCCCGTACTCGGCCCGGAACGCGCGAGTCACGCCGCGGGCCGCCGCGGGGCCGGGTAGAGTACAAGGGAGGCGGCCTGGGCCGCGCGCGGAGGTGGCGGGGCAGGCGGCACGGTTCTCGGTGCGCGCCCACCCTCGCCTCGGCCTTCCGCAGCAGTCGGCACTCTCACCACCCCGAGTCCAATACTAGTCCGGGGCCTCTCGGGTCTCCAGCCCCTGTCCACCCAGATCGGCCCTCTCTGGCTTGCAGAGACCGCTCAGCGGAGCGGGCTGCAACCGCGGGCGCTTTGAACGATACTAGGCCACGTTGTGCACCGGGCACAGGCGTGCACCCAGCCTTCCGGGGCTGAGGAGCGAAGGGCATGCGTTGGCATTGTGTTGACGACACACACATACCCAGACACACACACAAACGCGCGTGCTGAAAACTAATTCTCCCCGTGCGCATTTCTGGAGGAAATAAAGCAAGGATCAACGTTGGGATGAAGTCTTTAGCACTTTTTCAGACACCTTCTGACTGCAGGCGCGAGAAACCCACCCTGTCACCTGGGGCCCAGGCACCTCGACATCACCATTCTTAATTTAGTTGCCAACTTGAAGTCAGATGGGTCTTTCCAGCTTCGTGGGATTCAGAATGAACAGGAAGGGAGACGCTGCGCCCTCTTAGTCTTGCTGAGAATTTTTTTCCCTGCCGGTGTTTTAGTAAGAAGAGGGCGTGGCTGTGTGAGCTACTTAGGATCTGTCTCCAATGAGACGGCACAGCAACTTCTGTGGATCCTAGCACTAACTAGGGTCCTGTCTTGTTTACCTGTGAGCTGTCTCCACAAATTCAGAGAATAAGTGGAAATGCCAGCTTCATTAGCAACCAAACACGGGAAACAAAACAGTGCAGTCCGTACCTTTTTGTTTATCTGTTTGTTTGTTTATTTGTTAAATGACCAGCTGGGAGGAAATCGGGAATCTGTTAGTAAGGATGTTCTTAAATGGTTCCCTCACAGACAATGCTGGTGTGTTTATAAACTCAATATCTGTTTGGAAAGAAATTTGGGGATATTTATCCAAACCATAAAAGTATCCTACCTTTTAGCTCATGTAATTCCATTTTTGAGGATTTGTTCCCAAAAGTAACCTAGAATTTTTTTAAAGATTCATGTGTGAAGATATTTATTGCAGAATTATAGTTTAGAGGGGGGAATAAATAAACAACAAAAGAAAACAGTTTGGAAAGGTATATTAGATCTGCTAGGGAAGATCCTAAGCAATCATTGAAACCAGTTATACAGTCCAGCAACATGGGAATGTTGAGACAACCAGTAGAAATGTTAGTTAATTAGAAAAGCAGTGATAACACCCATTGTTGGTTTCAGTGTGAAGAAAACAGGGGGGAAAAAATCCTAGTGGGAATACAAATGTCTTCTAAGGGCATTTGGACAATAGTTTGTCTGTTTTGCACTGTTGGGGATAGAATTCCGGACGTGGCACCTGCTGGGCCATATTCGTAGCCTAGGGTAACATGATTAAGAATGTTATGAACACAAAGTTACAAGGTACGTGTATTTTTAAAAAGAAAATACCATAGGAGTTGAGAGTATGGCTCAGTTGTAGGATGTAGGAGAGACAGGATTTGATTTCCAGGGAAATAAAGGGAAGGGAGAAAGAAAGAGGAAGGAAAAGACAGGCACAGGGAGAGATCTATTCAACACTATGGAGCAAACTGAATGGAAATGAGAGAAGAGTGTCTGATAATGTGGAAAAGGTTGGATATATATTAGAAAGTGGGGAAAGAGAGTATAAAACAGTATGAATTTAAGATTTTTAAAACTCATAACTAGAAAAGTATGCTAACATGTAAAAATGGTTATCTATATAGAAAATAGTTTATTTTATTCTTTTTGCCTTCTTAACAGTTTTCTCAATAAGTACATTATTTTACCAAGTAGGAAAAACTGATAAAATTGCTTTTAAAAACATAGGGGAAAAAGAGAAGAAAAAAATCAAAATATTATTCAAAAATCTGTTTTCAAAGAATATTAGAGAAATGTACTATGAAGCAATTTTTTACTTTCAAGATTTTCTGTTGCATAGCTATATTTTTCAGTAATGTCAGTAAAGGATATCCTCTATAATGAAATGTACAACAAATATAGTAATTCCTCACACATACAGGATGTCTTGTAGCCTGAGTTACCTTGCTCTTGCTATGTAGCTGAAAATAACTATGAATTCCTGATCCTCCTGCCTCTCCACCTTCCAATTGCTGAGATTATAGGGATATACAACCATTCTTCAATCTACCCTCTTCCCTCAACCCCAACCCAATCTGACACATTGTCTCATTTTGCAGCCCAAGCTGGTCTAGGACACACTATGTAGCTCAGGCTAACCTCAAACTTATAGAAATTCTCCTGCTTTCAGCTTTCTGAGTAATTACTTTATAATCCAAAAATATACTTTAAATTAGACAGTGGTGGTGCACGCCTTTAATCCCAGCACTGAGGAGGCAGAGGCAGGCAGATCTCTGAGTTTGAAGCCAGTCTGGTCTACAGAGTGAGTTCTAGGACAGCCAAGGCTACACAGAGGAATCCTGTCTCGAAAAACCAAAATAAGTAAATACATTTAATAATATTTTAAGTCATCCTCTGCAACTCTTGCTCCCCTCTGGTATGAATTGGCCGGGTGCTTCCTGTTTCTCATTTGCAGGGTACTGGTCAGTTACCAAGGGGGCTAATGTGACTAGGAGAGGGAAATGCTGTCCTGATGCTGATGTTGGGCTGTCAGTATCACTTCTATCCCTTGAAGAAGATCCCTGGCTTTAGTTCTTGAACCTGTGAGCAGCAGCCTCTCAATGCCATGGCACCCCACACCTCCCCACAATGTACCTTGGCCAATAAATACTCTTTCACCTGGGCATTTGTCCCTGCTGTGAGCTGGGTCTTTTTCCCAAGCTTATGACACTTCACTTCCCTTTACAGGCCTTCGCTTTTGCATTTGCCAGTAGGGAAGCATTAGTTAAAAGCATTCCTGAAACGAAGAAACATTTAGTGACTAGTGTAGATGGCAGTGACAGTAACAACTCGTATTTATTGAGACTTTATAACTGTACCAAGCACCACCACGACAAGTACTTCCACCTGCACACTGCCGTGTTTCCTCACTACAAGCCAAGGATGGTACTCTCGGTGGATGAACAAACAGGGGAAGAGAGGCTAGGCAGCCTCTGTAATATCCTGGCCAGAAGGAGAGACTGGTCAACTCTTGCAGAGCTCCAGTGTGAAGAATGGCCCAGAAAACCCTGGGTAGGACTCAGAATTAGGCCTCTGCTTGATTCTGTTGCCTTTTCTCGCCAAGAACCAGGTTGGAAGGTGGCCTCTGGAGAACAACATTCCTTAGAGCCAGTAACTCTCAGAGCCTATCTTTGGCCAAGGACCTTCCAGAGGTAGCCACCAGGAGACAGGCAATGGTGGTGTGGCTTTCCTTTGGTCTATCAGAGAAGCTGGTCAATAGCCAGCCCAAAGAATCTACTACTTCCTAGACATTTATATAATACATTTCTGGGAACCAAATCTAACATGTCAATGGGTCCAACTCCAAGGGGGAGAAATCCAATTTAGGAGAATGATGATAGCTTGCAATTTGTGTAGCGTTTACATTTTACAAAGGTCCTCCGTGTAGTTTGTCTCATTTGATCTTCAACATCACACTTGGGCTATGGTATCATTATCAGGAACCAGAGAGGTTAAGTGGTTTGCCTGAGGTCACACAGCTAATAAGCTGCAGAGCCCACTGGAAATTAAATTCAGCCTTTTGACTCCCATTCCGGTGCTCTTTCAACTCTTGCAGACTGGTGTGTCTTCTAACCCTTACATTTTAGGAGTTTCATGGAGTGGGCATGCTCGCCCTTCAAAGCTAGGAATCCTAGCCACTTTCTCCACCAAGAAAAAAATCTCACTGCTTCTGCTCCCTGTCACCCCATCTCTAATCATCTCCTTCTTGTCCTCATTCCTCTGAAGCACTTCTATCATTTGCATTTTGAAACTGTTTCCTTAATTATTCTGCTGCTGTTGCAAACCTGCTCTCCCTGGCTTTGTGGCATCCTTTGATTTATCTCTGTCTGGATAACAGCTCCCCAATTCTCCTCAGGGAATTCAATTTTCATTCATTTTTCTGTAGGACTAGATTGATATAGACCCTCTGCCCCGGTCCATATTACTCATCCCGGCAGAGAGAACCAGGGAGACCAACCCTCCACCCAGCCCCTGGGGAGCGTCTGTCTTGTTCAGGGAGCTGTGAGGAGTTCTCCAATAAAAGGACAGGGGCCTTTGCTCTTCCACATCTGTCCACCCAGTCCTTCCAGTCATTTGTCACTGGCCCCTTTTGTGGACCCACCACTTTGTCATTTGTCTCCTTCTCTTCCCAGAACCTCAAAGGGATCTTTCAGCCAGGATGCTGAGTGGAAGGCCACTCCATAAACCTGGCCCATGTCCTTGACAAAGAAACTTAAGGGACATGAATAAGACGCAGTCCTGTACTTGGATATTTCATTCTTCCTCAGTAAGTGACAGAGAAATAGGACAAGGACACTAAGATTCTTAGAGAAGTGGCACTTATTGATAATGCTGTTCGCAACGCCCCTCTGTGTTGCTTGTTTAATGCCCACAGATCTTCCCGGCAGGTCTATATCTATCCCTGTCTTACAGACAAGTGAAGAGGAGCACAGAGAAGTTGAAGGACATCCTTCAGGTTGCACAGCATATACATTCAGGTAGCCAGGCTCTGTCCTTGCCAGCATTACCAAATAAGTCTCATTTGAGGATCCCTGGGCATGGATCCGTGCAGTGCATGCAACACAGTAAGGCCGAGGCTTTAAGAACCATCTGTCCCACCATCTTACCCCATGGGCCAAGTTCAGGCAGGAACTGGGAAGTGAATCTGGGGATTGTCCTTGATCTACTGTCAGAGTTAGTCACTTTTAGGTTACTCAGAAATTGAGACTACTTAGATCATTGTCTCAGGCATTCACTGGGCACCTACTGTCTGACAGCTCCATGGTTGGCCATGGAGAGCAATGACCGGAGCGCTGAAGCCATAGCTTACTTCAACAGTATGCCTGTGAGATAAAGCCAGCAACGCTCTCCGGAGGCATCTGCCTTCTTTGCCTCAGATGGAATCAGAACTGGATTCAGTAGCAGACTATGGTTGTCAACATTCACATCTCAGCTTGAATATTATCCTCCTTGGGGCAGGTGCTGGAAAGTTCCTGGCTTTTCTGATTTTTCTTTGGCTAACTGGGAATAAAGGAGCTTTCCTTGCATGTTACCCAGAGTGCTGAGAGAGCACCTCTCGAAAGGTAAGTTAGCATCACAATTGGACCCTTCTCTAGTATCTGCTCCCCATATCCATTTTTCTTATCATATGCTTATGAGAGAAATTAGAGAACAAGAAATTCTCTTTGATTTTTGCATCTTTAAACAGGTTCTCGTGTATACAGGGCTGGCTTGGGACTTGCTATGTTGTTGAATGTGATCTTGAACTTCTGAACCTGCTGCCTCTACCTCACAAGTGCAGAGATTACAGATGCATGCCACTACACATAGTTTATTCAGGGCTGGGGATCCAAGGTAGGGTTTTGTGCATGCTAAGTCCTCTGTCAGCTGGCCAACATCCCTAGCCTTGTCCTGTATGTTCTTGACTGAAGACTAGCATGTGGGAGATCATGGAGTTGACTCCATGTTCATGGACCCTTGGAGGTAGAGGGTTATACTTTCCATTCATCTTGGAGGTGGTCAGTGTGCCCTACCTTCTCCATGGGTAACATTTTCACTGTCTTGGGGAAGCTCCCTCTCCACTATGGAAATGGTCACATTGTCTTTGCTTAGTAAATGGGAATGAGAAAATACAGGTGAGGTCAGTTCTTCTCTTCTCTTCTGAGTCTGTTCTACCCACACTACCTTGCAATCATGCTCTCTCTGTTGTGTGTTTTCTGAGTTACTCCATCCCCATGTTTATTTGAAGAACAAATTTAGGGTTCCAGATGTCTTCTGCTGAGTCTTCCTTCCCACTCCATCTCCCTCTTCAACCTCCTGGACTCAGAGACTCCCGAACTCAAAAGATCAATTCAAGGAACCAATTTGCTAAGAGCCCTCACAGCTATTTTCTTGCCCTTTTCCTCATGGGGAAGATAGTACAATTCTTTCTAAAGGAGACTGAAACTCAAGAGGGCTGAGGTGTCTCTTTTGAGACCTAAGCTCAGTCCCAGAGCTTCTAAGGGTTTGATCCATTTCCTCAGCTCCTGGCAAGGATGCTGCCCTTGGGGAGGAAGAGGGGAGAAGGTCCAGTCTGGCTGCATTTGAAATAACTGCAGGTGTCAAAGCTAATCTATAAAACAACCCCTTCATCGTCTTGGAGAAAGATTTTTACTGGAGGAGCTTAACTCAGCAGTTTCCTCTTAGAAACTGACTTACAACCAAAAGTGTGGATGTGTTTGATGTATATGCAGGGGTAGCAGGAAAAATCCCAGGAGGTCTATGGGAGGAGAAACATGAGACAGAAACCAGATTCCTGACACTGGAACCAGATGCACTTCAGGTCAATGCCAACTTAGGTCACTGTTGGAGGGTCAGCCACTCTGAGCCTTGGCTTACCTGCTTGTGCAGGGGGATTGCCATAACTCCAAACTGAAAGTATCAACAAAGGGAGGCAGACCAGTTAGCATTAAGCCCCCCACAGACAAATGCCAACTGTCTTTGGTGTCTGAGGACAGGGAATACAACAGGTCTCATGGCTTGGCCATCCCTCTGCATGACACTGGCTTGCTATGACAAGCCTGCTCTTGCTCACTAACCTGCCTGCTTGAGAAATCAGCCAGCAAAGAAGGGACGAGGACATGGGGCTAATTGTAACTCTGGGCAACCAAGAAGGAAATTTTGGGAGTTTGGGGATAGCGTGGGGAGAGGACCTTAGTCTTGGCTCATTCAGTTTTATGGCTATTGGGAGTTAAACTCTCTAAGCCTGTTTTCCTGTGCTTAAGTAGAAATATTAATACTCAGATTAGTCTCCTAATTGTTGGGAAGAAGCCATACATAATCCCATATGAGAACATTCTAGGGTCCCATACTCCTGGCCCTTCAGACGTCCCTATGCTTGTAATCACGTGGGGGTTTGGTTAAAAAACTATAGATTCTGGCTTGGCAGGCTTGAGGTCTGTGATTCTGTCTTTCTTTTTTTTTTTTAAACATTTTTTATTTATTTATTATGTATACAGTATTTGCTCTACATATATGCCTGGGCAGATCTCAAGGTAGATGGCTGTGAGCCACCATGTGGTTGCTGGGATATGAACTCAGGACCTTGGGAAGAACAGCCAGTGCTCTTAACCTCTGAGCCACCTCTCCAGCCCTGATTCTGTCTTTCTAACAGCCTTCTGGGCGATGATGGAGCTGCTGTCCCCTGAGCCTCACCAATGGTATCCACCATGAGGACTCTTCTGTGCTGTGCAGTGGCCACAGAGCACTGCAATGTGGCTGATCAAACAGAGATGTGCTACAAATGTAAATTAATTAAGCATTAGATTCTGAGGGCTTAATACATAGAAAAGAATGAGAAGCAATACATTACGATTTTTAAAATGTATGTATCGTAATGGCTTGGGATATATTGTGTTAAATAACATCAACTATTAACATTAATTTCATCTATTTCTTCTTTTAGCATAGCTGATAGGGTATGTAAAATGCCCTGGCTGACATTTCCTTTGGGAAGTGCTGTCCCAGGGCTTTCATATTTGCATGGGAGTGTACACACAACACATACATAGGCACAGAGCAGTCCTTCTCTTTTTAGCATTTAGCCCAGCTTCTGGCAATCAGTAAAGGACTAATTAAACATTCACTGGGACAGATGAGAGGGGAAGGATGCTCACAGATGGAACTCAGGAACTGGGGGGGGGGGGCGGCACAGGATGAGAAGAGACCTCAGCTGCACAAGATTGCTGCAGGAGCTGAGCAGGTGGCCAGCCTGAGGAACGACTGTCTCCCCTGTGCAGTTGACCCTGACCTACTCCCCATCCATT
Source organism: Lophiomys imhausi (assembly GCA_907164525.1). Lineage (NCBI taxonomy): Eukaryota > Metazoa > Chordata > Mammalia > Rodentia > Muridae > Lophiomys > Lophiomys imhausi. The sequence goes on from CAJQZJ010033427.1 coordinate 3,282,950, forward strand.
CTGTCATCTTCAGTTCCACCCTCTGCTCTTTTCAAGGCTTTGACAGCAAAGAAAGAGGAATTCCAGTGCTCTCACACCAGAACTACCAGATAAAGAGCACAGACTAAAGAGGACCCTCTAGGGATTGCCTGAGAGGAGGGCACTGCACCCCTGCTTCCCTGAGACCCACACCCCCTCAGCTGAGCCCAGGACTCCAACCTCCTCTTTTGATCTTGCTCACATCAACTTCTGGGTTTCTTTTGTGGTCCTGGGCCCCAGTCCTGTCATGACTAGGGGTTTCAGACTAGTAGGAACCACGCAGATCTCTATACTTTTGCCTCACAAGAGGTGGGGCTACAAAAGGGGTCTCAAGAGAAGGAAGATGAGACTTCTGAAGATGACCCCATGCACACCCAAGCTGGGGTTTCCACAGTTTCCAAGACTCCCAGAGTTAGGCTTCAGGGTACTACAGCGAGGTCAGGGGTGGAGGGTTTTGCCTTAGGGACATCTAGTCCCACGAGCAGCTCTAGTGAGCCAGGAGATGGCTCTGGGCAGGTGGGTTGTGTACCAAACCACAGATCTCTGTCCACTCACTGAGGATGTGTGAGCCACACCCTCCCTTCTCCATGTCTTCCACACCCCTTCCTGCCCATTGTGGTCCCAAGCCTTTCTTGCTAAGCAGGACAAAAGGAATTCTGGACCCACATGAACTTACCAGAGGTCAGGGGAAGGGTCTGTCTCCATGTCGTGGACTGGGGGCCCTGCTGGGAGCAGCTGTTCTCCTTGCTGTGGAGGGAAGCCAGAGTCAGTAGATCTCCATCCAGGGAGGGACGGTGGGGGTGCTCCAGGTAGCAGGAGAGAGCACAGAGGAGGCCTTCTCCTCTTTCTCTGGTAGAAGCTCTCTGCTCCCCCTCATAAGCCGGGAAAGCCTGGTCTTCCTAGGGGGAGGGTAGCAGAGGGGCTGGAGACTGCCTCAGAGAAAATTAAATTGCACTTGAGGGCAAATTCTATTAGGGAATAGAGCCTGTCTCTCAACAGCCTGTGTCCATTTAGATGATTAGCTGGCCCCAGCACCTCCACCCAGGGCTAGGCCAGCTCTGTCTCTCTGCCGGGGAAGCCAGGTGGGTGGCCTCTGGGGGCCCAGCCATCCTTCCCCGCAGTACCCCAGCCTGCTCTGTGAGCACCCTCCCTCACCACTCACCGCTGTTCTAGAAGACTGCCTGGTGGGCATCATGGAGCACATACAATGACAGGCACACCAGAGGGGCTGGGCGGGGCATGGTGGGTTCCCAACAGGGACCAGGGAGGTCAGAGGTTGACCGTAGAGATGTGGAAAGGTCAAGAAAGCCACTGTTGGTGGCAGAGATAGAAATGAGGAGGTGGGCAAGAGGCAGAATCTGAGTCAATAGGAGTGGGAACCGAGGAGCCAGTGAGAACACAAAGCTAGTGAACGGAGAATATCAAGTACAATGGTAAATTACAGTAAAATAAATTCATCTGTACTATGAGCTCTATAACAACACCACACACCGTGTGATCTTCACGTACAAGGGTTCCACAAGCTCTGGGTTAGTAACTATTGAGTGTTGCCTGTGTGTTCATGTTCTTCTGTCTGTCTGTGATTTCAAGAGCCCAGGGCTGAAGCTACTCCTGCACCTCTGGCCCCTCAGGCCTCTGAGGCTTGGCCATCTTACCCCTCTGGCTCATGAAGAGATAAGCTGTAGCAAAACTTTGTTTTGTACCTGCAGTGTGTTCCGAGGAGACCAGCACACCCCTCCAGAGCAAGAAGACACAAGCACACACAACACAGAGTGAGTTCTGAGGATGTAGAATGATATGTAAATCATTGTCATGGGCTGGGGAGATAGCTTGTTCTTCTAGAGGACCCAAGTTCAAGTCCTAGTACCCCCATCAGGCAGCTCACAGCCCCCTGTAGCTCTAGATCCAGGGGGATTTGATGCCTCTGGCCTTTGAGGGTGCCCGCACTCAGGTGCTCATATTACACATGACTAAAACTAATAAAAATAAAATCTTTAAAAAAAATAAAAGGGATTGTCCCAAACTACCTACACAAAGCATCGTGCTAGAGTGGATCCCTCTTTACAGGTGCTCCCAAGGCCATCCATGTACCCCAAAGACACAAAATTTTAGCTTTAAGTGCGTTTAACCTTCAAACCAAGGATTAAAACAAGTGTTTGTTTGCCAAGATAGTTGCACTCATCCAAAACGCCAGAGATTAGTGTTCTGGGAAGGGATGGGTTGTCAGAAAGAGAAGGCTCTGAGGGAGGGAGATATGGAGTGTGTGGCATGCTGGACAAAGATGTCCCCTGGTTGCAGGTAGATGTCCATGCTTTAGTTCAAAGGAGAATGCCAGGCCTGCCCTGCTCTTGTCTCTCAACTCGTGGAGTGGAGCCCATGCCTCTCTGCCTGACACTGGACTCTGGGGAGTCCCCTCCCTGTCCCAGACCTCTGCTCAGCTCTTAGGAAGTAGGTTTCACTATCTGGAGATCCTATGAGCCCTAGGAGCTGGCCAATGGGGGCGATAACCTGATGGTCTCCCAGTGGAGGTCGCTCCACTCTCCCAGGATCTGGAATCTCTAGCCCCAGACCAACCATAGAGCTAAATAGTCATCTGTTCCCCAAGAACACTGTCCCCCTCCATCACCCCCTCCCCATTAGCAAGAGGCCATCTCTCTTCTTGGGGTTCATTCACCAGACAAGAATGTTTCCTTGGTAGGCCTGTAAAGGTACCTCTTCCTCATTCTAAATCACCTACTCATGGGGGCTACTCTGGGTGACTTTGAGGAGATCTTGAGGACTGTGGAGTCCCCTTAGCTCCACTTTCCCAAATGCTCAGTGCTGTAGCAGTGGGCCGATCCCCGACCAGGCAGCCACTGCCTTAGTCTCTCTGCCTCTCAGAAGTCAGCACAGAATTACCAAGCTCTGCAAACTCTTAAACACTCTACAGACAGCCACAGTACTGTCCAGTTCTGGGCCCTTCTCTTCACAGTCAGCCAACCGCAAAGAAACAGTTCTGTTCGTTGCTCCTGTTCTGTTCGCAGCTCCCAGCACATGGCCCAACATATTATGGCTTCTTTGCAAATATTTGTTACGTGAATGGAGAAAATAAATAAATGTATAAATATGCCGCCTCCACTAAAGCCCAAGAATAGGGAAAAACCCAAGCATATCCTCCTGGGTCTGTGAGGATAAGGGAGTGGCATCGCTCCCTGGAGTAGCTGGTGGTGACTCGGTCAGTCCTAGTTAGGTCATGGGACTAGTTATTGGGGCAGTCAGCTGGCCAGAGAGTCACAGTTACACAGCTGTCAGGGTCCCACCTACCTCTCATCTGTAATGGTCTCTGGCTTTTTATATACTTCCTGCTCTCCCTGCAACACTCGGTGGACTCTACTACGCTCATTGTATGGTAGTCTGTGACAAGAGCTACAAAGGAAAGAAACCTCAGAAAACAATGCAGAAAGGGAGCCACAGGCTTTCAGCTTTAGGTCTTGCTGGAAATAAGCCTGGGGGTCCCTGCTAAGAGCTCTCTCAGAGAGGCCCCAGGCCAAGATGCACACCTATCTGCCTTCCTGCCTTTAAAAGCCTGGCCATTTCCTGAAGCCAGCCACAGGAATGATGTCTCCTGGATCTGTTGTTCTCACAGGATTCTATCTATTGAAAGCTGTCTTGGAATCTTCATCCCCTTGTGTCCAGCCTCTGCAGACTTCTCTCTGCAGCATTGCCTGGGGATGGATGGTCCTCTGGCCTAAGTGTAGACAGAGAGGATGTCAGAGGTGCTGTTTCTAGACGCAGTCAGGGTTCTTTGCAGGCTCTTCTGTCACAGGACACTGCTCCCCACACAGGTTTTCTTTAAATAAATACAGTTGGTAGTTTGTCTTTCCTCTGGTCATGTGTTAGATACACGCCTTACAAGCACTTAACCTACTGAAAATACTTTCAAAATGACATTAGTGTCTGAGGTTACTTGGCCTTTAACTCTAAAACTCACTATTAACTTTTCCAGAGCAGGTACCTGGTTTTTAACAGGATTTATAATTTTAAGTATTTTCTTAAGTGACAAATATGAAAATTTGGTTGTCGTTGATGTGGACACATCCTAAAGATTAGAGGTTGTGTATTCAATATCTTGTGACATTTTCTCTCCCATGGAAGAGCCCCTGGAGGTTTATACGACTTAAAAGAGGCCACACAGCAATGTTATACAGGTAGTGTCAGTTACCTGTGTCTCCAATAGCTATGCCCTCCTTCTCAATTTGGGCTTTACCTGTAAGTTCTTTTAACTAACAAAGACATATGGGGGCCAGTGAGGTGACTTAGTAGGTAAAGACGTTTTCCTCCAAGGCTGACAACCCAAGTTTGATTCCTGGAATCTACACAGTAGAAGGGGACTCCTCCAAGTTATACTCATGCATGTGTACAACGAATAAATGTAAATATTAAAAGTACTTTTTAAAAGAGACACAACATAACACCATATATATAGTGTATGTATATATATAAATATATACATAGACAGACAGACAGACAGAGCAAGCATACCCACTATCTCAGCTAAACCTAGCCTTTGGCCTGCCCACGAGCTGAACACAGCCACATTAATAACCCTGGCAAGACCTGCAAAATTGCTGTCCAGTGGAAGCCAGCCTAGACCACAGAGCCACGTGCAAAAAAGTAAGCACCGTTTGAAGCTATGGCACTAGCAGTGGTTTGTCACAAAGCAGTTGGTAATTGAAACAGGCCACAACACCCCTGGATTAGACTGAACCCTGGTGGCAGAACAGGCAATAAGTAACTGGCAGGAGGAACTAACATTGTTTTAAAATGTCTTCTAGAACATGCGATTTCCTTATGGCCCCTGGGCCTTGTGGGGAGGGGCTGAGGGCTCCCCAGTTGCTTACTGTCCGCTGTCTGACCAGTCCTGTGTTCCACCACAAGGAAACTTCTCTGATCTAAGAACTGCACTAATATGTGTGTAAAAAAAGACAGTGTCCACTTAGCAAAACAATAGGAATAGGTTCACTCTGGGATCTGAGTTCCCAGCCATGTCCTTGCATGCTCAGTTTGCACCCTGCTGATTGACTACATGCACAGTCACGTGGTAACTCACCTTAATTTACTGGTAGACTCTCTGATTTCCCTATAAGATCACCCCACACCCCAACAACCCTCACCTATCATGGGAAAGAGGTGGTTGCTCACTTCTGAAGAGGCTGCCATTCTGTTTACATTCAAGTTCCCAGGTGAGGTGTATTGGACTTTCTGGACAGAGCACCCATTAATATTAACTATGAGAGTTACTGCCCATCTTTATCTCCCCCAGGAGTAGCATACCACAGGGGTCCTCCAGAAGGGCAGAGTTTCCGGAGTGATGATTTGTGGGTAACTATTATTTGAATGAAGCATCTGTGATTGTCACTTCTTGGAATAACTTTCAAAATCCACCCATAAATTCTGAAATTGTTCCCCCAACCCTAACACACCCAGAACATTGATTCCATTTTTTTTTTTTCAGGGAATGTGGTGACAAGAAGTGTTGCTTGGGCAACAAGCTGTACAAGGAAAGGAATTCTTCCAGAGAGAAACAGAATTAGCCACACTGTGTCCCCCTCCAACCTGGAAGGTGGCAGCTTCCTTTAGGCTGGTAATCCACCATGAAGGCCAGTTTCACACTTGGGCTCTGGAACAGGCCCTCAGGGAATTGCTCCCAGGGGTTGAAAATTAGAACTTGCCAGGGTAATTTGTCCGATTTACCACTTGCCTTCCTGGGCCAGGCAGGCCAGGATTGAAACTGGTCTCTGAGTTTCCGTGCGTGCTGAATCTGGTGACCTCTGGTAGTGGGGAGGGCTTGGCTGACTAACAGACCTGGCTGCTGGCACCACTGTGCCATTTCAGTGCTGTGTCATTCCAGCTCTTGTCCCTCCCAGATGGAGGCAGGGAGAACCTCCAGCCAGGCCTACCCAAGAGCCTCCTCCTGAGGTTTGCCCAGGGTGACAGCAGAGTACCGTTAAACTTGCATGTATTTTCTCCTAGGTTGCGTTTTCCCCTTACTTTTGTACAGACACAATCATTCAGAGCTAAGCAGTCCATGAATGCCTTATGACCTGCATATCCTGTTTGCTTTAAAAATATTTTTATTAATTTTTTGAGATTTTCATACAATTGATCATATTCATTCCCTACCTCACTGCCATTTCCCATCATCTTTTTTTTTTTTTTTTTTAATAAAACAGCCTTAAAGAAAACTGACTCTCCCCCACCCCCACCAGAAGCCGCCAACTAACCAAACTCCACAGTTAGGGGTGGACGCTCACTCGCCCCTTCCCACTTCATGCCCTTGATCCTATGGAGACAACCATGGCTGCCGGGAGTTCATGAAGTCATGACCAGAGGACACTGTTTTAGCTCTGTCCTCCTCTGTCTCTGGCCCTTATGGCCCCTGGGCCTTGTGGGGAGGGGCTGAGGGCTCCCCAGTTACTTATTGTCTGCTGTCTGACCGGTCCCGTGTTCCACCACAAGGAAACTTCTCGGATGAGGTCTAAGAACTGCATTAATATGTGGGTAAAGAGAGACACTGTGTCCACTTAGCACAACAACAGGAATAGGTTCACTCTGGGATCTGAGTTCCAGCCATGTTCTTGCATGCTGCTCAGTTTGCACCCTGTGGATTGACTACATCCCCAGCCAGCAGTTCACGATCTTGGTCCATTAGAAGTGCTTTATTCCAGATGTGGTGGCAGATGTTTATAATTCCAGGTCTCAGTAGTTTGAGGCAGGAGGATCACAATTTGAGGCCAGCCTGTGCTGCATCACAAAATATTCTTCCTCTCTCTCCTGCTCTCTGTCTGTCTGTCTGTCTTAGAGTTAACACTGCTGTGATGAAACACCATGACCAACTTGGGGAGGAAACTGCTTATTTGATTTACATTTCCACGTTGCTGTTCACCACTGAAGGACGTCAGGACCGGAACTCACCACTGAAGGACGTCAGGACCTGAACTCACCACTGAAGGACGTC
>CAJQZJ010033427.1:3289974-3308830 GCA_907164525.1 Lophiomys imhausi
CTGAAGGACGTCAGGACCGGAATTCACCACTGAAGGACGTCAGGACCGGAACTCGAGCAGGGCAGGCACCTGGAGGCAGGAGCTGATGTGGAGGCCATGGAGGGGTGTTGCTTACTGGCTTGCTCCCCATGGCTTGCTCAGCCTGCCTTCTTATAGAACCCAGGACACCAGCCCAGAGATGGCCCCACCCACAATGGGCTGGGCCCTCCCCCATCAATCACTAATTAAAAAGATGCCCTACAGGCTTGCCTTGTGGATCTTATGGAGGCATATTTTGAGTTGAGGTTCTGTCCTCTCAGATGACTCCAGCTTGAGTCAAATTGTCAAAAACTAAATAGCCTATACCTCTGAAAGGAAGTGCTTTAATTGTACATGGAATAATTTTTTAATAAAAAATGAGCATATAGAAAAGAAAAAAGGAAAATAAACACCCATAATCCCATTCTGACCTTTAACTACTAGGATCGTTATATGGGTGTGTATATTCCATATTCTCACATAGGGATTCAATATTCATAGGAATATACATATATTTGTCCTTTTAAAAAATAAAATTGCCGGGCGTGGTGGCACATGCCTTTAATCCCAGCACTGGAGAGGCAGAGGCAGGCTGATCTCTGCAAGTTCATGGGCAACCTGGTCTACAAAGTAAGTCCAGGACAGCTAGGGCTACACAGAGAAACCCTGTCTTGAAAAACCAAAATAAATAAAATAAATTTATTCTATAAACTTGAAAAAAAATTTAACTTTTGTTTTTTGAGACAGGGTTTCTCTGTGTAGTCTTGGCTGTCCTTGAACTCACTCTGTAGAATGGCCTCAAACTCACAGAGATCCACCTGCCTCTGCCTCCCAAGTGCTGGGCTTAAAGTTGTGTGCCACCACTGCCAGCTAAACTGGAAATTTTCAATCAACAATTTAACATAAAAATAATTTCAGGTTAAAATAGTAAAATTGTTTTTAGTGTTGTGTTGCGTTCTATTGGAACAACAAATGAGATTTAATCAATTTCCCATTTTGGGATTGATTTTAATCTTATTTTTGATATTATAAATATGCATCATATAGTAAATCATATTAAGTACCCCCAATTCGTTCCTAAGGTTGTATTCTAGAAATAGAATCATTGGACCAAAGGTTACATATATTAAGACTTTTAAAATGGTTTACCAGCTCTATTACATTATGAATTACTGTACATGTTTCCCAAAGGCCTTCAAGCAGTGGTGATCTTTGACCCTTGAACCTGTGGAGGCTGTTGTTTCTGCATCCGGTGTTAGTCATTGGAGCAGCCTAGTCAGTAGCAACAGCAGTGCTGGGTTTACCCTTCTATGCTAAGTTTTGCGTTAAGTCCACTCACATTTGGCTTCATTTAGAACCACAGTTCACACTTCAGCGTGTGTGCATTCCCCCAGACTTTTTCTAGACCAACATTAACAGACAGATATAAACAACAGTTTGTATGCCTATCAAAACATGAACACATGCAGACCTAGCTCAGTTTTTTATACTACGTATTACAGGGTTAGGGTTGAGGGAGGAGATAGGTGGTCCCTGAAGCTCACTGGACAGCCAGCCTGGCTGAATCCATGAGTTTCAATTCCTGTGAGAGACTCTGTCTCAAAAGCTAAAGGCAGAGAGTGATAGAGGCAAGACATCAGAGGTGGGCTGCTGGACTCTACATGAATAGGAACTCACCTACCCAAATGCACTGTGGTGGTTTGAATAAAAATGGCCTCCATGAGAAAGCTCAGAGGTTAAGAGAACTGGCTGCTTTTCTATAGGTCCTGAGTTCAATTCCCAGCAACTACACAGTAGCTCACAACCATCTATGTGACTGGATACCTTCTTGTAGAATGCAGGTGTACATGAAGCTAGAGCACTCATATACATAAAATAAATAAATACATCTTTTTAAAAATAGCCTCCAAAGTCCCATAAGGAGTGGTACTATTAGGAGGTGTGGCCTTGTTGGAGTAGGTGTGGCTTTGTTGGAGGAAGTATGTCACTAAAGAGTGGGCTTTGAAGCCGGGCGGTGGTGGCGCACGCCTTTAATCCCAGCACTTGGGAGGCAGAGGCAGGTGGATCTTTGCGAGTTCGAGGCCAGCCTGGTCTACAAAGTGAGTCCAGGACAGCCAGGGCTACACAGAGAAACCCTGTCTCGAAAAATCAAAAAAAAAAAAAAAAAAAGAGTGGGCTTTGAGGTCTCAGAGGCTCAAGTCAGGCCTAGTAGCTCAATTCTCTTCCTGCTGCCTGTTGATCTGGATGTAGAACTCTCAGCTCCTTCTCCAGCACCATGTCTTCCTGCATGCTCCCATGTTTCCCGTCATGACAATAGAGGACTAAACCTCTGAACTGTAAGCCAGCCCCAATTAAATGCTTTCCTTTATAAGAGGTGTCATGGTCATGATGTCTCTTCACAGCAATAGAAACAGTAAGAGATGCACATACATACACTAATAAATACATACACAAAACATACAACAGACAGACATACTACACTATACCATACCAGACCCCACCTCACACACAGTGATACCAATTACACAGAACTCTTCTATTTTTAAGGTTTATTTATTTATTTATTTTATGTATCAGTTCTCAATCTGCACATACACTTGAATGCCAGAGGAGGGCATCAGATTCCAGTACAGATGGTTGTGAGCCACCCTGTGGTTGCTGGGACTCAAACTCAGGACCTCTGGAAGAGCAGATTCTTAACCACTGACCCATCCCTTCAGCCCCTACATGGAACTCTTAAGTTTTCATAGTCTTTTTGCTTTCAAAAACAATGCCACAATGGAAAACAATATACCATGCTTAAAAAAAAAAAAGAAGCTTAATTGCCGGGCATGGTGGCGCACTCCTTTAATCCCAGCACTCAGGAGACAGAGGCAAGCGGATCTCTGTGAGTTCAAAGCCAGCCTGGTCTACAAAGTGAGTCTAGGATAGCCAGGGGTATTACCCTCAGAAACCCTATCTCCAAAAACAAAACAAAGCAAAACAAACAAACAAAAGAAGCTAATAGGGATCTCTAAACATGTCTCCGAGTGGGGGATTGGGGCAAAGTAGTGTCCCTGACACAGCCTTAAGTGCAGTGGCTAGGTGTGTGAGCAAGATGGATGGCCTCAATGACAGGTGTTGGCATGATAGAGGCCACAGGGAAGCAGTGACCTCAGCCACCTAATAACCCTACCGGGAAAAGAGTTGGAGCACGTCCTACAGAACACTTGACAGAAGCTTGCCATTGTCCTGCGACATGTCCAGCAGCTGCTATATGAGGTACTGAGCTTAGGCAAGAGGGAAGGCATCAGCCAGTCCAACCGTCTCCTCCTCAGAGACTCCCTGGGCTGTGCCTGATGATATGCTCGGGTCAGGTGCAGCTCTTATCTCTCCAGGTTAGCCTCTAGTTACACCTGGGCACGTGACCAGAGAGAGCAATTCATACCTTCCAGCACATCCATATCCTCCACCTCTACCGGTGCAGCTTATAATAGAGCACTCAGGTACACGAAGGAAGAAGACATGGGTCACACAGCCCTCCAGGGAGAAACACAGGAACATCTGCTCTACACTGGGCTCCTGAAGCATCAGATGTATGGCTGGCTATGGTTGTGTGGCCTACAGCTGGGAATCCACCTGTGTGATGGGACGTTTGTGGATGTGACAGGTGCACAATGTACAGCCTGCCTCCCGGCCACTCCCAGCCCTTCTACAACACTCTGTGGATGATGGTTCTTGTAGATACACAGCCCAAGAAAACTTAGGATACAATGTGGAGCCTCAAGAACCCTCATACTTTAGATGAGCAATGCTACTTCTGAGAGTTCATAGGCACATGCTGCATCCTAGGTCAGAGCAGGAGAATTAGTATCCAAGGACCTGGGTTGTATGTACAAAATGGTTTAGAATCTTTTCACGGCAAAGAACGTAGCCAAATAGAGTCTTCTAGGGGATGTTGCACTGTTGCTGCTGCTGCTCTCCAATGGAAGGGGATTCTGGAAGGATACATTCTCCTCTAGTTGTAGACGGTCTGCTCTCTGCTACTCTAGTGAATTCACTTGTAAGGTACAGTGTTCATTGGCATGGATTGTCTTCTTGGCCTGTGGTGCCAGTTGGTGACATTGTCTTCACGAGATCTCACAGTTGGCACTTCCCATCCCTACCTCTGTCTGTATTTGCCTTGAAGAATTCACTTTTGGGATATGTGGGGTTCCACATCTGCAGGAGTTTCTCTCTGGAGTGTGGATACTTCTGACTGAGGATTGTCTGACCCTGAGTTTAGTTACCTCTTCAGAGTGAAGGGTGTGCCATCTTGGCAGTGGAGAGATGAACAGGCTGATGCAAGTTAAAATCACTAGAATCTATTTATTTATTCATTCATTCATTCATTTTTGCTAACACATGAAAAACATAAATTGGGAATGTAGAACAATATTCCTCCCTGTATTCCTCTTGAATTTATAGGCATTCCTATCAGTCATGAGCTTTTTAAAAAAGTTAACTTCTGTACATACACACCCATACACACACACCTGCCACAACATGTATATGGAGGCCAAGGGACAACTGCTGTGAATTGGTTCTTACCGTCCATTTTGTTGAGGCAGAGTCCCTCTTATTCTTCCTGACACAATACAGGGTACTCCCAGCTAGCTGGCCCGCAGCTTCTGGCATGTTCTCCAGTTATCATTTGGGGCCATCTTGTAGGAATGCTGCTGGGATAGCAGGCCCATGTCACTGCATTTTTAAAACTGTGTACTAAGAGCTGAGGTCACCAGGCATTCGTGACAAACACTTTCATCTGCTGAGCCAGCACCCAGCCTGAGCTTCCTGTTTTATCACACAGGATTCTTTAAAAAAAAAAAAAAATTTATTCATCAATTTATTATGTATACAGTATTTGCTCTACATAAATGCCCAGGCACAAGATCTCAATGTAGATGGCTGTGAGCCACCATGTGGTTGCTGGGAATTGAACTCAGGACCTTTGGAAGAACAGCCAGTGCTCTTAACCTCTGAGCCATCACTCCAGCCCCACATACAGGATTCTTTGAGTAAATGCCTAACAAATGCCCGAGTCTTTCGGTGTTTATCAGTTGCTCCTTTCTTTAAAAGTGAATTTTTTGTTTCGTTTTTCTTTTAGAACTCTCTTCCATTGTTATGAATTAGGTCAACCAAAGGTCTTTTTTTGTAGCAATATTTACAGATCTGATGTAGGGATAAGGTAATTGTGTAATTCAAATGCTGATTTCTGTACCCCCCATATCTGGCTGCAATCTTTGTTCTGAGAGTCTCCTGTCTGAATGTTGTGTAAACACTGCTCCCCAATTGTCCCCTGATATGCCAATGAAGCAGCTCACAGCCAATCACTGAGCAGGTGAGAGAATAGGGCTGGACTTCCTGCCCTCCAAGGGAGGAGGAGTTAGAGGAGAAAGTAGGGGATTTTCAGAGGGAGGCAGAGGCTAGAAAGATAAGGTGAGAGCTAGCTGGAACAGGAAAGCCACAAAGTGCAAGTATCTCTAGGATTTACGCTGGGGGGAAGCAAAATTAGCTTAATGGGTTAAGAATAGAGTAATAACTGCCCAGGTTTTGTTGTGAAGCCTGTTTAACAAATAATATAATAGAGTCTCAGTTAATTGGATGATAGCTGGGTTAAGAGAGAAAGTGAAACAAACACATTTGTATAAAGTTTACACTAACATCTGATGTTGAAGTATTTGCTCTTAAAAATCATAACCTTCTTTAAAAAATTAAAAAAAAAAGCATAACCTTCTGGTCTCCAAAGAATGAAAAAAACAAAAACAAAAACAAAAACAAACAAACAAAAAACCCAACCAACCGAACAAACCAGGCTTTGTTTTTTGTTTTTAAATCAAGGAAATGAATTAATGAACTGTAATTAAGGAAAGATTTTGGAGCCAAGCAGTGGTGGCACATGCTCTTAATCCCAGAATTTGGGAGGCAGAGGGTTTCTGAGTTCCAGACCAGTCTGATCTACAGAGTGAGTCCCAGGACAGGCAGGGATACACAGGAAAACCCTGTCTCTGGAGACAAAAGAAAGAAAGAAAGAAAAGATTTTGAAAGACAGAAAGAGGGAGAAGAGGAAGAAAGAATTTCATGCCCTGGAGTCACATCTAGGCCTTAGATTTTAGAGGAAAGAGGTACACACACCTTGGGCTTCAGGACACCAGTCTGAGGGCTCTGGGATGAATTCTGATCTCAGATCTCCTTGATTTTAACCCCTCCTGGCTCCTCTCTATGCTTTGGTAACTGAGTGTTGGTATTACCAAGACTCCCTGCACTGGTCACCTCTGGTTCTCAGGTGAGCTACATTCTGACACAATTACCCTGAAGAGCTGCCTTCTGCCAGGCATTTAAAATAGAGTTGCTTTGTTTTTACTTATCAATTAAGCATAATTTTAAATCTAAAACAGTGAAATCTATAATTGCATTTCTTTCTTTTTTTTTTGCATTAGATTAAGATGTATTTTAAGCTGGGCAGTGGTGGTGCACATCTTTAATCCCAGCACTTGGGGGCAGAGGCAGAGGCAAGCAGATCTCTGAGTTCAAGACCAGTTCAAGGCCTGGTCTACATAGTAAGTTTCAGGACAGCCAAACTATACTAAGAAATCATGTCTCGAAAACCAAATATATTGACATTAGAATCTTTGAGATAGCTGAGAAGTTGTAAGCACATTGAAGTTGGATTGGTGTCCATTCTCTCCCGAGCATGAGGTATGCCCCTGAGGTAGACAAAGGCTTCTTAACAGACTCCAGTAAGGGGCTAATCATGTCACAATAGTCACATGGTGGGGTAAAAAGGTTAACAGGCAGCACCCAAGGCCAGTTCTTCTCTGGAAGAGCCTGGAAGCCCTAGGGAAATGCCCCTTGCTCTCAGCAGAGGTTAGCAACCAAGCATCTGGATACTGCCAGCCCGATAGAATTTCTCCAGATAAGCTGAATAGATTTGAGTTTTCCACAGCTCCCTCCTAAGCCCCATGGTCTGCTTGTGCATTGTGGTTTTCAAACTCTCCTGTCTGTGACCCATTTCTGGTACCTCGTGGCCTAGGAGGCAATGAAACCTGGACAGGGGGCAGTGGAGGTGACCAGACACTGAGCCCTCAGCCACCAGCAGTTCCCTGTTACCCTCTCTGCAGCCATCAGCTGACCCAGAGAGATGCCAACGTTCATCAAGGGTTGGAACGCCAAGGGTTTGGCCTTTTGTTAGGGGACCTCACTGCTGGTGCCAGACAGAAGCCAGGGAAGGAGGACAGTGCTCCCACCTTGGGGGTAAATTGCCCTCTCACAGAGAACATCAGAGAATGTTGGGCCATGTTTGCTGAGCCCTTTATGCCCCCTGACATGGGGGCATAAAAACTAGCACAGGGAGGAGGTAGAGATCCAAATTAGCTTGTTTTCTCAGAATTTAACTCATTCTTCAAGCTGAGTGGAAATCCTGACAGATCCATCGGAGGCATCTGGCAGTGTGAGGTGAACAAGTCAGGATGTCAGGAAAGCCACACTTGATGAGGCTCAGGAAGATAGTTCAAGGACTCTTGTGGCAGGTTTGTGGAGATCTGCCTGGTATTGATATAAGAGTACCCCTTTCCCAACTGTCCTGAGGTTCCATTAGGATACAAAACAACTGGGCTGTGGCACCCTTCAGGAGGTGCTGTGGCCAGAATGTGAAGTTGAACAAGAGCACTAGAAAAGAACCCTTTCCTGGAGGGTGTCCCCATACCCTGCCATGATCACATGGTCTACACCTCAGAAATGATCACATATGGTCTTCTAGTGGGGCATGGAGAAGCCTGCTGACAGCTTCCCTGCTGGTGTGCCCACTTCAGAGCACATTGATCACCAGATCCCACCCCCACCCACGTCTGTCTTCCCTTGTACCCCGATTCTAGTTTAACCCGGCACAGGAAATCCTGACATCATGACGAAGGTAATGATGATAATATAGAGGGTTTTTGGGTTTTGTTTTGTAGTGACTTTTTTCTTTGTTGGACTTTGTATGCGTGTCCTCTCTTGTCTGTACATTTTCATATTTTCTTTGTTGGCACTTCATCCTTCAAAGCCAGCTTGGCTGTCACTTTGAGGAAACCCTGAACTCCCAGAATATGACTTGCCAGATGGGTGGGTTTCTGTGTCCCTCCCAGCAGAAGGAATCTTTGCTTTGCAGGTCTCTCCTTAGAACCCTCTTCTACCAGAGAAATTCCCAGAGAAACAGCCTAGAAAGGCCCATAAGGCACAGAAAGCCCCAGTCCCAGGATGGCTGCAGGAGACCAGCTGGTGGGCAGGCTGGCTTATCCAAGCCATGGACATGAGCCCTGGGGAAATCAAGGTAAAAGGCAGTAAGGCAGGAGCCCACCCTGCCTATCAATCAGAAGATCCAGGATAGGGCCAAGAGGCTCACTGTGTGGAAGGAAATCCATACCCACAAAGTCTCCCAAATATGGGCCTGCCTCCACTCTCTGTCCTATGGCTGAACATTGTGGAGCAACCTGCAACAGCATTTCCAGTAGAGACCCAGTTGTAGATATGAAGGGGAAGTATGGCTACTGGAGCTATAGGATTTGCTGACAGGAATCTTGACATTCTTTTTAACACAAAAAAAAATTTTTTTAAAAGATTTATGTGTTCTGTCTGCATGTATGCCTGGAGGCCAGAAGAGGGCACAAGATCTCATTATAGATGGTTTTGAGCCACCATGTGGGTGCTGGGAATTGAACTCAGGACCTTTGGAAGAGCAGCCAGTGCTCTTAACTGCTGAGCCATCTCTCCAGCCCTGAATCTTGATATTTTATGAGCAGTCAGGCTATGGGGCTCATTTGGTAAGGAATTTCTGTGGTCTTGGACTGGTAGGGAACTTCCTTGAACATGGGCCCCTGGAACCTCTTTCAGAAATCCTGCTTGATCATGTGCTGGCCTGTCAGCCTATCAGACCCTCAAGCAGGGTCCATCCAGCAGGGAAGGCCTGTGAGGATGTGGGGTGGGCTCAGACACAGAGGGAAGTCAACCTTGGGGGCCAGGCTGCTAAAGAGGTCAAATGCCCTCCCAGCTGTACCCTCCCCCACCCCAGCTGCCCCAGCACAGGAGGCGTCCTTGGCATCCCACCTGCTGCACCCAATGCTGAGGCCATCTGAGCTGAGTGAAGATGTCAGAGAAAACCCCAAATCGGATTGAGGCTTCTGCTCCCCCCTAATGAGGTTCATTATCAGCTGCTCTGATCCCTGTAAAACCCAGGAGGCTGGATTAGGGGCAAACTCTAATCCAGGCTGACTCGGAGCTGGCTGGACAAACAAGCCCGGCAGTCCTAGAGGGACTGAAGGCAGCAGCTGCAGACAGGCCCCTCTGACGCACAGGCAGGTCCAGGGAGGGCTGAGCAGGAGGTGGCCAGGCCATCCCCGAGGCCTATCTTCAGTGCACATGGAGACTCCTGGGCTGAGGCACAGAGTGCTGTGTAGGGAGAGCAGGGGAGGCCTGCTCCTGTACCTGGGAGTGGTCTGGCTGCTGGATGCTGTGCATATGGTACAGGCTCAGACAATATGTCTCCAAGGATCAAGTGAAACACACTTATGCGTGACTTAACAAAAATAATTTTATTCTACACCCTCCCAAGCAATAGCAATAGCAATAGAGTGGAAAGGAAGCGTGTGTATCAGTCTCATTCTACCTCTACCTGTCCACTGTGGAACCCGAAGAGATAAAGCACTCCCCTCACTGCTCTCAGCCCAGCACCTTCCACATCCAACAGTTAGCACTGATTTTAGAGACCAAAATAAGACAAGAGCCCCAGTTCAGAGATGGAGAGAGTTTGCCCTCACAGCTAGAGCAGAACTAAGGCACTACGGACCCCAGCATCCATCACCTACCCCCTTGCCCTTGCCACCAAGCAAGCATTGTACCCCACAGCCCAGCAACTGTCACCCACACCAACCTCAAACAGTTACACTCTTGCAGTAGAAACCGTAGTTTGAACCTGGGAGACCAGAATCATTTCCTGAAGCTCCCAGATCCATTCCTATAGCCAAACCCCACCCAGGTCTGAGGTACTGAAGCTGGGTAGGCCAGAGAAGGCCAGAAGTCAGGCTTCCTTTTCTTCATGTCGGGAGGGAGGAAAGCGGATGGAGCCTCAGAATGCAGTGAGAGGGTCCACTCCCGCCCACCCGCCCAGGATACTCTCCTCTGGATGAGAAACCTTGGAAACTCTGGACTTGCTTGCCTCAATTTAAGGCCAAGACCAAGCAGGAGACATTGAGACTTCAGCGGAAATGGGGCAGGACTTCACATAAGCTGAAAAACAGGAATTTGGTGCTGAAGCCAGGTCCTGAGCCTCCCAGAACCCCCTGGACCCCCGCCTTAGGCTGTCTCTACCCCATGCTGGCCAGATGGACTGGCACTGTTTCTGTTCCGTGGAATCCCTCTTCCCGGCAGATTCAAGGCGGTCACTGCAACAACCTGCTTTCTTGGACTTGCTATTCTCCTAAGCTAGACAAACAGAACACAAGGTAGGGGGGAAGCAAGGGGGCCAGTGGGCCAAAAAAGCCAAATGGATAGCAGCTCCCTTTTCTGTCCTCTCCTGGACAATTCAAGCTGTAGGGTGGCTAGCATGGCCCTTCAGGGCCCGCATCCTGGCCCGAAAGTAGGTGTACATGGCCAGTAAGCTCAGGAAGGACACAGAGTAGAGCCCCACACAGAGGCTAATGTCTAGGTGGGAAAAATCTCCTCCCAGAACCTGTAACCACTGGCCTTGGCCCTGTATAGCTAGGGCCTCTGATTCCCCTTCAAGTATGTTAGCTAGCTGCTTGGGGCTGCGGCCCCCTGGCCTCAGTTCTAAAGGGCCTTGGAGGTGCTTCACCTCAGGCAGCAATAAGGCCTCAGTATCTCTCTTGCTCAAGTGTTCCCCCTGGCCATTCTCCTGCATATCCCTCTGAAGCTCTTCCATATGTGCAGGAGGGCCCTGGCCTTGTGGAGTGCCACTCATTCTGAGGCCTGTGTATAGTTCCTGTGGACCACTTGCTTCAGGCTTCTCAGCTGGAACATCTAGGGAAGTGGCTCCAGGGGACTCTGTAGAAGCAGCCCGCTCATGGCCCAGCACTGACTCTCTGGTCTCCAGTTCTACTGTATCCATTACCAGCTCTGGGGTAGCTTCTGGATTCTGGGTACCCCTCGGGGCCACTGGTCCAGCTGCAGGAGAGTCTATGATGATGTTTGCTGGGGAGAAGTGAGTCTTGAGAAAGTTGAAGGTGGCACCTTGGTCCCACACAGGCACCTGTCCGCTGAGTTCATTATGGCAGGCAGCACATAGTTCACGAGGTGGCCACTGCACCTTAGGGAAGTGGGGGTCCTCACTCAGAGCACCTAGGAGGGAAGCACATAGTTCAGTTGTAACATCTGGTCTGCCTAGGAACTTGGGTTTCTTTTGTTCAGAACAGCAGCTTTTTCATCTGCAAAAAGGCTCACCAAGCCTTTAAAAGAATGGGAGATGAGAGATGCAGATAAAACAATGCAAAAACAAAAATAAAACAAAACTAGCATATAGCTAGGCCAGGTGGTGCAGGTCTCTAATCCCTGCTACTCAGGAGGATGAGGTAGAAGGATTGCATGTTCAGGGTCAGTCTGGGCCCCTGTCTCAAAGTAAGAAGGCAGAGGAGAATTTGGGGAGATAGCTCAGTGGTAGAGTGTTTGCCTAGCTTGAGCTAGGCCCTAGGTTCAATCCCAAGCACCACCCTAAACACAAACAGTCCCTGGACAGACTGGCACAGTTCTGGTCTACAGTATGACACAACCACTGCAGCATTTGGTGGCAGAGGAGAGGCAAGGGTAGGAGGGAGAGGCTGGCAGGGAATGTAGACATAAGTGGCCTTTTAAAAAGTGACTAGGAAGCTCCAGGAGAAAGAACCAAGTGCAGGCTTGGAGCACTACCTGCTCCACCCAGCTCCTGCCCTGAGGGGACTGTATGGGAGGCACCCCTTGTTCCCCAGACATATAGTATCCAGTCTACAGAAGGCTCCCCTCCCAGGCTCTGTGTGTAGGGCCCACACTGTTCCTGTGTGCAGAGAAAGGTAAACAGTGTAAATAAGGGTATCTAGGAAGACAAGCTACCCTGCTCTCTGATGAGAACTTTGTGTGGGTGTGGAAACCCCTGCTCTGTCCTCCCTGTTTGTCCAAGTAAGAAGCCAGCAGCCAGAAGGCAGAGTGGGGGGGGGGAGGCAGGAGAGACTAACAAGCCACAGAGGGGTCCTGGTACTCACAGGGAAGGGACACTGGCACTGAACACTGGGCTGTGCAGTATCCAGATTTGTTTCCTCTGCACATGGGGCTAATTATATTGGAATGGTTAACAGGATCATAGGGTGTCACTGAAGAGATAGTCAGTATGCCCCCAAAGTGCCACCTCCAGCTTTGGAGTGGTCTTTCCTTACCTGAGAGGCGAGCGTTAACCCTGTTGTGGCTAGTCCAGAGCCAGAGAACAGCACTCCTGGGGCTTCCCACCTTGTGCATGGAGTCAGCAGCCATCTGCTCAAAATGGCTGGCACAGTCGCGGCAGCCAAAGAAGAACCGGACATACTCCCGCGCGGCTTGAAGGACCTCCTGGCCATCAGCTGCAGGGAGGAGACGCCACACAGAGGGCCTTGAGCCCTGCGCAGCGCGGTATGAAGGACCTCCTGGCCGGCAGCTACGGGGGTGGGGTGGGTGGGGGTGCCACACACCACACAGAGGGCCTTGACAGAGGGCCTTGAGCCCCGCTGTCTCCTGCTTCCCCACAGGCTGCCCTATCCTCCTCCACACCCAAGTGCCTCAGATTCCTGATGCTCCCTTGTCGGGGGAACTCCAAAGACAGTCCCATTTCCTCCAACACTTCTAAACTGCAGCTCCTCTTCTCCTCTCAGGGCCTCAGCACTCACATTCTTCAGTGGGACATTTGGGCTCTATGTAACATGATTGGCAGGGACAGAGCACTCATTCTAACCCCCATGATCCTCCTCCACCTACCTGCTTCAGGCTTCCCATTCAACTTGCTCTCTTGTGGGCCTTTCCTCTCTGAGACATTCTTACAAGTCAGTCTTCCTCTTGTCTGAATATCTTCTAGTTTGCCTCCATGTCCCCCTCAGTATTCTCACTCCGACTCCCCCATATAGCCTGGTACCAGCAAAGGTCTCCGTTGACTCCCACACTTTTTCTTTAACTGAAACCCAGACTTTCCTGAAGATAACTTCACATCCACACTTCCTGTGCCTTTTTTCTCTTTCATACTCCATCCACATACCTCAGGGCTTATTCCCTCCTCTGAACACCTCCAACCCTTTTGAAGGGAACTTGCTTCCATCCACTATGACTTCACAGAGAGTTCTTTCTCTCCTTCTCTCTCTCCCTCTCTTCCCCCTCCCTCTTCTCTCTCTCCCCCACCCTCCCTCCCTCCCGCCCTCCCTCTCTTTCTCTCCCTCTCTCTGCTTTCCAACATCAGTGTCTGTCCCACTGTGCCCTTTACCTCCTTAGCTCCATTTCTTCTGCACCCACTCCATATATAATTGCCCCCCTAACAGCTCCAGAGCTATATTCCTATAAACATTCCTTTTCTTTCTGCCTCTCAGTTTCTCCACAATACAGGACCATGTAAAGCACAGAGCTGGGAGCAGGCCCTGGGCTCACCTGGTTCTTGTGGGTGGCTTTCACTATGCCGATATGCCTGCACAGTCAGGAAGTGGAAGAGGACCCACAGGGAGCACGGGAAGCCCCGGAAGTGTGGCTCACTGCCCTGGCAGCCAACCCAGTGCACCTTGTCAGCAACAACAAAGTCCTAAAGGGATACATACATGTGAACATGAGTGTACAAGCAGAGAAGAGAAAGGCAGAAAGCGAGGGGATGAGAAGCTCTCAGGAACACATAGCAAAGGAGCTTCTCTCCTTGGCCTGTCACCTCAAAGGGGCACCTCTGCTATCTCCACCCACCAAAAGATTAGCAGGGCTGAGAACCCATGGCAAAGGCCAAGTTCTATCTCTGAAACAGCTGTCCTGGTCACTGAGATCCCTGCAAGCCTTGATACCTTATAATCCATAGGTGTTACATGTCCATTGGGTATGACTTGCTTTTGCCAACAGCAGAAAGAATAGGTATCCTGCTATAGGCCATGCTGAGGAAGCTGCTTGGAAGCAGGCAAGTTAAACCTCTGGTATCTTAGATAAATGTGGTGGCTCATTCCTAGAATTTTCACGTTTGGAAAGCTGATACAAGAGGATTGCTGTGAGTCTCAAGGCTGGTAGCCTTGGATACAGAGTAAGACCCTATCTCAAAAATAGGATGCTACTGCCTCATACCTCAGTTTTTAGTTGCCAATCACTTACAGGTATGCTAGGGGTTTAGACTAGAAAGGCTATGTAACCTCTTAAACTTGGTTTCTTCATCTGCTAAGTGGAAATCCTAAGGTATGAGGAGTCGATGAAATACTCCATGAAACCCAACGAAGAGCACCTCATTAGTGATAAATGGAATGATTTAATGCAAACTGGTGAATAAGGTCGTCAGAGATCACACTGTCAAGTACTTAAAGTCCCAGAAATGTCAAGGATATTGGTAAGATCTTTACTTGCTCTCTAGACTCACCTCCTTCCTGCTGTCCAGAGCAGCTTTGAAGAAACTATAGGGGATCTTCTTTCTCTGCTGCTTCTGAAGCCAGTCATTTATGGAGTGCAAGAAGTTCTGGACCAAAGGCTGGCCAGGGAAGTACTGTAGGTAGGAAAAGTGGCATGTGGAGAGTAAGAACCAATTCTACAGAGTTTTACAGTTTTATAAAGAGTAGGAGACTGCAGAGGTAGACCAATGCAGGCTTACTAGAATGTTCTACAGCTGACAGGTGGCAAGTGGAGAGTAAGAACCAATTCTACAGAGTTTTACAGTTTTATGAAGAGTAGGAGACTGCAGAGGTAGACCAATGCAGGCTTACTAGAATGTTCTACAGCCGACAGGTACACAGTGAATTCATGTACTCCATTCTGGGCAGAGGGCTTCCTTCTCTGACTAGACTCTGTGTAACCTAGGCCCTGTGAGTCTCTCCTGTCAAGGCTCAGGTTATAATGCTGACTTAACCACATGCAACCACTCAGAAGAAGGCCCATGCACCACACCACTCCCCAGAACTGCTGTGAACACTGAGCACAAGCTTGGTTTTCGGGTAGTCCTCTGATGCAGCAGCTCATTGACCAGCTGGGCTGAGATGGGGTGGGCAAGGGGTAAAACGTGGGGTAATGAGGAACGTTTCAGGTGCATCTGGGCAGGGATTTTCTGATGCCCAGAATCCTCATTCTATAGCCTAGCATCCTTGGAGCAGCATTTGGGTTCTTTGGAAATTGAGATACCAGGGCATTTTCCCCATGACAAACATCCTGATAAGCACGGAAGGAAAAACTGCAGGGACATCTTGCGCCATTCTCAGTGGTGAGTTAAAGGAAGATAGTGCTCAAGGGAAGGGACTTTACAATGACATCACAAGAGGGAGGAACCATAAAAAGTCTTTAAATCCCTAAGGCAGGGCACAGTGGGTTTCTACCCACTTCCCTTTGAAACACCCACTCCAAGATGTCTGGAGTGTACTCTCTTCTTTGCTTTTCCTAAGTAAACTGTTTTAGCTGTCTGTGTTTCTTGGCTCAGTTCTTTCTTTTAAAAAGGCAAGAACCAAACCAAGGAGAAGCCTTCACTGGTAATAGGCTAGGCTGGCAACCCTTTCATTTTTAGCCCATGGGCCGCCAATGCACACAGGCCAGCCCAGGGCATAGGGCCAAGATCCAAATCTTGATGGTAACTCCCAAGAGCCTCAGAGGAACATGAAAAGCTACTTTGACAATAAGTCAACTCAAATCTGATTAGTATCAGCACTTTAAAACCACAAGGACTCAAGGGAGGAGGGAATCTGTGCATGTGTGCATATGTGTGCATGTACAAATGCACACAGGGTGGAGTGGGATGGGGGACAAAGGGTGCAGTGAAGCAGGGTGGATAGAACCCCAAAGAGGAAAGGGGCAAGTAAGGAACACAGTGACCCTGAGAGACATGCTGAGAGGAGAGAAAAGAAGACACTTGAGAGAAGGATCCTTGACATGAGAATGGTACCAGGGAAACCTGCCTCCAGACCCAGTCCTCTGAGAAGACGGGAAACATGCTCATCAAACCTCAGGGGCTGGCCATGCCCCAGCATGAAAAATGGCTGGAAAGACTTGTGCTTCCTCTGGGTCAGCTCCTGGGAGCTCTGGGCCCACACAGAGATTTACAGCTGAACATCAGCATTTCTCGCCCACCTCCGCCTGCCTTCCTGACTTGGCACCTTCTCCCTACCTTCTAAGGCCATGTATCAGAAGGAGGGGTGAATTAAAGGGCTCTGGACAGCAGACAGCAGGGAAACCTTGGTGACCACACGCCACCAAGTGGCCAGTCCTGATAGCTGCTCACATGTGACAAGGCAAGCGGAGAGAGGAGATTTCTTTACCCCAGGCTCTCTTGTCCCCTGAGTGCTCCTCATAAGATAAGAAGGGGAGGGGGCTAAATGATATGTGGGCGTGAATTTCGCTTTTGACAAGGTGATTCCCCTCTCTGGGCTGTCATTTCCTTATCTCTAATATGATGAGTACCACCCATGGAGTTTAAGAGCGGAAAATACACAGTGCATTGCACAGTCTGTCAGCCTGCCAGAGCTCAAGGAAAGGGAGTAGCCATGGTTATTATCCTCCAGGGAAGAAAGATGCTCCCCAGTAAAGTAGACAGAACACACCAGTCATGCAGGCGAAGGTCAAACAGCCTCTACACCCGTGTCCCAGGTTACCTTGCTCCCACTGTGGGGCATCCACATACCTGACTTCCCTCAGTCTTCTGCTTCAGTGCCATTGTCACTTCTGGCTGAAGGGCCCCTTTCCCCATATTCATCTCCTGCTCTTGCCAAGGGTCTAGCTGAGTGTCCACTGAGAGCGCTGGTCAGGCCTGTATCTAACCTGGGTATTTTCTGTGTCTCCTCTCTTATCAGCTTCACACAGCCTCACTGGGGTGCAAACTAAATACCATCTTGCTTGCTGCTGAAAATAGATACAAGCAGCATGGAGAAACCACTGATTTGGAAGACTCCTTTGGAGTAGCCTGACCCGGGCTTGGGGTGTCCTTCTCATTGAGGTCTGTAGGGTTGGGGAGCACATGGAAGCTTTCCCTCACTGCAGTGGTAAGAAAAAGAACAGAGGACTGTTCTAGATTTGTTTCTATTGAATGTTCAACAGTGTCTGGATGCTCCAGGCTCTCGGCACTGCAGGCTACAGGCCTCAGAAGCAAGGTGTCTATCATGGGAATGTTGCCTTTCCTGCAATGTTCCTCACAGGGTCTTCTCTGTGTACAGACACAAAGGTCACCAAGCCAAGAGGGTCAGGATGGTGGTAGAATGAGTAAGACAGACAGAGATCTGGAGGTTCCCTCAGACCTGCTGGGAAGGGCGGGCTCCAATCAGCTGGGACTGAGGGAGGCTGAGTCAGCAGGAAGGCCAGGGGACAGGCAGCCCTGACTCAGCAGCAAAGCAGGGCAGGGGTGGCTGTGGATAGGAAGCCAGAGTGGGGAGACCAGGGAAAGGCAACAACTCAATGTGGCAATGCCTCAGCCCCTGGGCCTGGTCACAAGATACATTACTTGAGCCCCTGGGCCTCTTAAATGGTAGTGACACCACTTTGCAAAGGAGGCAAAAAAACTAAATGCTTGTCACACTTCAGGTCCTTGACAACCAGGAGCTTCACTCTGAGAAGCAGCCATCTTTCTGAGAAGATACTGGGGAGCACAGTGCAGGGCTAACGTTAGGGATCTGGGTTAGACTGAAAACAAAGAGCAGTGCAGAAAGTGCCCCTCTTCACTCTGGTGCTCCATAGTCCCATTTCCCCAGTCACCATGGCAGGCAGTGAGAAGCCACAAACTGAGGCTTAAGTGAGGTGGAGAACTCGGGCAAGCAGGCAGAGAAAGCCACTGAGGACTGAGCATATTCCCAGGTACTGAGATATCAGGCCCGGTGTCTCTCTCCCCTCTGCTCTGTAGGGTGGGTGGTCTCTGGCAATGTGGGGCTGGTATGGCTGTCAGGGGAGGGCACAAGTCTACGAGGGACCTGGACAGCTGTGGGCCCAGGTGTTCAGTTAGACCTAAATTCCTCGAAGAAGGGACTGATGTGGAGTATGGCTTCCAGGTATGCACACTAATTACATATGGAACTACAGAGACAAAGGCAGCTGGGGCCCTGCTCACCTTGGCCAATACTGCCACAAACTTTTTCAGGGCCACCAGACGCTGACCCTCCAGAACTGAGAACTTTCCCACTTCCACACGCAAGATGTAGTGTAGTGCAGACTCCAGGTCGGCCATGTAGATCTTGGAGCTGAGGATCAAGAGGAAGTGGAAAGAAAAGGAACATTAACCTCAGAGCAAGCACTAAAGGAATGGAGAGAGGGAGCATTACTGATGTCATGGTAGTGCGTAGCACTTGGCTCTGACAGCAATTTGCTGAGCGCCTTGAGTGAGTAACTTCTCTAGGCCTCAACCCCTCATCTGTAGAACAGGCATCACACTTGGTTTATAGATAGGTTGCTAAGAGTCTGACTGAGAACAGATGTAAACCAGCTGGGTGCAGTTGGGTAGGGCATTCTCTCCACGTTCAGAGTTCTGTACTCTGTAACTTCTGTAACTCACTAATCCAGCCCATTCTGTTCTGCGCAGAGACACTTCATGCAGATGAGACCAGCAGTGCATATGCACACACAAGGCTCTAGAGAACAGACAAGCAGGGTGTATGCATGCACAAGGCTCTGGAGAACAGACCAGCAATGCATCTTATGCACGCAC
>CAJQZJ010033427.1:3308840-3381258 GCA_907164525.1 Lophiomys imhausi
TATGCACGCACAAGGCTCTGGAGAACAGACCAGCAGGGCGTTTGCACACACAAGGCTCTGGAGAACAGACCAGCAATGCGTCTTATACACACATAAGGCTCTGGAGAACAGACCAGCATGGCGTATGCACGCACAAGGCTCTGGAAAGGCTCGGTTCTCTGTGAAAGTGAAGGACCAAGGGTCTAACCACCCACCAAGGATAAGGGCTGGGATGGTGCAGAGACAGGAAAGGAACAGGTTTGCTATTTTTTTTTTCAAGGCTCATATGCATACAGCTTCTACACCCTGTCAGGTCTTATACCTCTCCAGCTAGCTGTGCCATCCTATGGCCACCATGCTTCCATGGAGGCAGCTCAGGTGCTGCTGGGAATACCACTGAATGTTAGCTACTTCTTGACCTCTGCCTCCTGAGATCTGGGTTCTGGCCTCTGCATGATAGCGAGCTGGTCTTAGGAGCTTAGGCAATTCCTATTCCCTGGGCTACTTCACTTGTAAAATTAACCAATCATTCTGCCTCTTGCAGGTACAGAACCAACACGGCCAACTGACAAGATGAGCAGTGACTACTTATGCTTAAATCTCAGGGAAAACCTCCACAGCGTGCTCTCTAGCCTAAGCTTATCTCACCTTTCCAATGCTCTGCCTCAGGGAGTGGCCTGATTAGGCTGGAGAGAGAGCTTAGCAGTTAAGAGCACTTGCTGGTCTTCAGGGGACTTGAGTTCACTTTCCAGCACCCACATCAGGTGGTTCATGATCTCTAACTCCAGCTGTAAAGGATCTGATGACCTCTCTGGCCATGACATGCGTATATGTAATAAATAATAAAAATAAAATAAATTTTAAAAAGAAGTGGCCTCATGATTGAATGAGATGATGTAGCAAGGTGGCAAGCACAGGGCTCGGCACAGTTCCGACAGTAATTTGAATAATCTGAATGACAAAAATGACCAAAGACACCTTTTTCTCTTTCTCTCTCTTGCTCTCTCTCTCTCTATGTAGTTGAGACTGGCCTGGAAATCACAAGCTTGCCACTGTGGCTTCCCAAGTACAGGCATATAAGCGTGCAGCACCACGCCTAGCTTTACTTGTTTTTGAGTAAAGTTAAGCCTCTGCAATGTGGGCACCAGACAGCATCCCTTCTATTATAAAGGATAACATGTAATGCTGTTTGGTAAACCCACATTTTGCACTGGATTCTGGCACAAGGACAGGAGAGGCCACATCAGGATTCTTGAGCAAGGTCAGCAGTCAGGGATCCCCAGAGGACTAGCAAGTGGCAGGGTGTTACCATCTGAGGATACAATTCAATGATAGAGTTTCTGTCTAGAATGCTCAAGTGTGAGGTTGGGTTCCCAGCAGCACAAAGACAACAAAACAAAACCCAATGCCAGCCATGAAGTGACAGATGTAGGCTATCCACATGACAGGAACAGGAGAGTAAGGCAGTGTTCATGAAGGGGATGTGGCCTGTGAGCAAAGAAGAGGTAGGAGAAGGGATGTGTGAGAACCTGGTGCCCTTACCGATCTGCAAACTTCCACACTGTGGGTGCTATTTTATCAGCAGTGATTGGTGCAGCTGTGGTTGGGGGAGCCTCCCTGATCAGTCCAGACAACCCCCGCAGGTAGGCCGTATAGAAAGGCCTGGACTCCATCAGCCTGGGAAGAGAAAAAAGAGAAACAGTAAGTACAAAGGAAAAATCATAGCTGACCAATGTCAAGACAGGAAATAAGGCAGCTCCTCCAACAGAAAGGCCAAGCAAGAAATATCTGAACTTAGTCCCATCTTGTCTTTGGCTCCCTAGGCCTCACTATAACTTGTCCATTCACTGTACATGCTGTAGAAACCCTCTTTTACATCAGGCAGATATGGAATCCCTATCTGGAAAAGCAACTAGGCCTGAGAATTACTCAGTATGCCCTCTGGCTCCAGGCAAGGCCAATGTCTGCAGAAGCTGAATCAGGTGGGCCCCATGGGGAACACATCCATTCTTCCATGGAGAACTCCTATCTAGCTGTGCAAGTCCAGGGTTGGGTTCCCAGCACCACAAAGACAAAAATCAAAACAACAACAACTTCTTCCCATGGCACAAATAGCTGGGTTTGACTGGTCTCAAGGCAGCCACCCTCCCACAACCTTGTTCTAAAACAACATAGGGTGACATTACTCCCCAAGGAAGTCAAAGAGTTTGATGTGTGTTTTTAAAAATAACAGAGAGCCAGATTTGTTCAAAATCTCCTGCATTCTCTTTCCTAATACAGGAATCTTAAGTGCAGGAAATATCTCCTCAAAAGGTCTGGCCAAGACAAGCATCAGTGATGGGACGCCCCATAGGAGCCAGCATCAGGAAGCATGGTCTCCTGGCTCTGCCATCCAGGCTCAGTACCCATCAATGAGCAGATGGTTCAGGAGCAGCATCGTCACAAACCATTTTCTCCTCCACCAACTCAAGTGAGGAAACAATGCCTCTTGGTGCCGCTAGGACTGGTACTTTCTGGGTCTGCCTAGGACCTAGCTTCCCAGTTCCCTTGTGAGCATCATGGCTCTTGACTCTGACAGGCCTGCCTCAGGGGCACCCGGTGATCTAGGTCAGGAAAGGACAAGGGGCTGCCTAGCCCAGCTTCAGTGTAGGGTAACACCAATGGCCACAAGAAGCAGATTTCTGGGTACCTAGGGTAGCCTTGATCTCCTTGGCCCCCCCAAATTTCTGCCTGCAGGGCCAGGCTGACACCAATCATCTGCCCAGGGAGGGCACCAAGGCACCATCTGGTGCCATTTAGCAGGCCATTCAGCAGCAGGAGGCTGACTGAGCAGCTGAGGCTGGCTTGATTGTTTTCTACTGACATTTTGGAACAGACTATTGTCTGGCTCCTAATGAACTTTTCTGCAATTAGAAAAGCAAAGGGAGGGGAGGTCTGGCATGCCTGAGTCCTTGCCAGGCCTGCGCCCTGTCAATGCATTCCTCTGTGGACAGAGGGGTGGGTAACATGGCCGGGGCATGGTGTGGATGAGTCAAAAGCATTCAGGGCTGAGGCAGGAACCCTGAGCTGCCAGGCTGCAGGTCTTGTCTCATACAGAGGTTCACACATCTGCTTCTCCTTCCTAGTGACCTCTCTAGGCAGGAAGACTGAATAGACAGGGAGGGGAAGATGGGGGCCATCCCACTCACACAGGCAAGCGGGAGAAAGAGCCATTACGAAACAGCAAGTAGCAGGACGGAAAGTCGGTGACTCCAAACTTGCTCACCACGTCACTCTCTGTACTCACGACCCTGCGGACTGGCACAGTGTGGAACTGGGACAGGTCCAGAGTTACCTGCAGAGACGGTAGGATGTGGAGGGGCTTACTCAGTGGGCAGAGGGAGCTTGAGAACTGGCCTGGTACTGGATAGGTACAGGAAGCTACTGTATTCTATCCAGACTTGAAACCTTGCAGAGCAGACCACTGTGATAAAAGTTCATACAACTCTCAGGTTACAGCCACCAAATACCACCCAAGACAAGGAGCCCTGCAACTGTGCACACCACACATTTTGTGTGTCCTATAGGAGTACGGACAGAATATGGTAAAAAATGCATGGTAAAATGTGGTTTTATTTTTATTCTTTTAAAACTTTTATTTTATTTATGCATATTTTTAAATGTAGGAGTGCTCTTTCTGCATGTATGCCTGCAGGCCAGAAGAGAGCATCAGATCCCAGTATAGATAGTTGTGAGCTGCCAGGAGCTGCTGAGAATTGAACTCAGGACCTCTGGAAGAGCAGCCAGTGCTCTTTTTTTTTTTTCTTCAAGTTACATCTCAATCACAATCTCCTCCCTACTCCCTCCTCCAGTCTCACCCTTCCACCCTCTTCCCCATCAATCCCCCATCCTCTTCCCTTTTTTTAAAGTTTAAGGTATATCTTTTTCCTCCCAACAGCTCCCCCTTTCAGTTCAACAAATGGTTCTTTCTCTTATAACAATAAATACAATACAAAACAACAGAAATAAGTAGGCCACAATTATGAGAGTTATATGGCAGCCAGTGCTCTTAACTGCTAAACCATCTCCCCAGCCCCTTTATTCTTATATGTAGAAAGCTATCTATTTATCTATCTGTCTGTCCGTCCGTCCGTCCGTCCGTCCATCCATCCATCCTAGGTCAGAAAAAATACATCAGTCAGACACAATGGTTTTGTTGTTAGGGAGAAATAATGGAAAATAGTATTTCTCATTATGTGTTATACTGTGTAACGTTATGTGGCATTTACTTTTCAGCACAACCCTGAGACAGCACCCTTGTCAGGGCCTTTCTACCACAGCTGCAGCAGGTGAATCCTGACTCTACAGAACCATCTTTCCTTGACTCAACTTACTTACTTGAAAAATGACAATGATGAGATAGTAACAAATGTCAGTCTTAGAGGCTGTTATGAGGACACACTGAGAGCATTTACTAAAATGCTTGTGACAGTGGCCAGCACATGGTAGACACATACACTTTTCATTAAAAATATATAACTTGGGCTGAGGAGGTGGATCCATAGATAAGCTGTTTCCCAAAAAATGTGAGGACTAGATTTCAGATGCCCAGAACTCATGTACAAGGTGGGAGTGATAGCACACATGTGTAATCCCAGCATGTCTTTGGTGAATTGGAAGGTGGAGACAGGAGAATCTCCATAAGCCACAGGCCAGTAGCCTGGCATACACAGCAGTGAACAAGAGACCCTGCCTCAAATAAAGCAGAAGGTAAGTACTAATATCTGAGGTTGCTTCTGACACACACATGTGCATCGTGGCATGCAGATGCCTGTGTGAACACATACACACACAAACATACACGCATACACATCCTACACATCACATGAAAAAAATTGCCTGGGTATGGTGGTATACACCTGTAACCCCAGAACTTGGGAAGTGGAGGCAAGAGAGTCAGCAGTTCAAGGCCTGTGGTGGTACTGGCTGGTACCAGGGAGCAGGGTATTGAGGTGACAGACTTAACCATGCTACTTGTGGGCAGAATGTGGACGTTCGGCTCTGGATTAGGAAAAGCAGTTGGACACTTTAAGCAGGGCTTCGTGGGCCATACCAGGGGGGCATGTAAGGCAGTGACTCTGAGATCAGGGTCAACTATGATGACCCAGTGCTGGAGCTTTCAGAGAGGAAGTGGTGTCCTAGAGACCGGTCTTGTGACATTTTGGTGAAGAATGTGGCTGATTTCTGCTCTTGTCCAAAAAAATCTGCTTAGGATTTTGATCCAAACTTGAAGAGTTTTGGATTAATGATGATGACAGAGATTTCAAGACAGCCTAGTATTGATTCTGTCCGTGTTTATTAGTGGTCACTGTTATGCAGATCTATAATGAAAAGGAGCAAGCTGAGAAAAAGAAAAGCAACACACACACAAAATGTACACTCTGAGGAGAACAGCACCAGGGAGGGTAATGGAGCTAAGTGCCGTGCTCAAAGAGATAAAAAGTTTAAAGGAAAGCCCGATGCTAAAAGGAACAAAGGGAATGGGGACTTCAGAGCAAGACCCCACCCAGCTAAACTTCCAACTGTGGAAGGGAGTTAAAGAGAAGCTAAAGCAGTGGAGAAAACCACTGAAAACAGAAAGCTGATGCAGATGGAACTGGATGAAGGGGCCAACTTCCAGTCCCAGCAAGCACCAAAACTTGGCAGCTTCTGGTTCTGGATTTATTGTCAAGGATACAAGAAATGGATTGTAGGGCTGGAGGGATGGCTCAACGGTTAAGAGCACTGGCTTCCACAGGTCCTGAGTTCATTTCCCAGCAACCACAGGCTCATAACCATCTATAATGAGATCTGGTGCTCTCTTCTGGTGTGCAGGCATACATATTTCAATACAGAGGACTGTATACATAATAAATAAATAAATCTTAAAAAAAAGAAAGAAATGGATTGTAGAATCTCCCTCTGCGGCTAAGAAAAGCCACTGAGGCCAGGCTTTGTCAGGGGCGTTCTTGTATGGAGGCCCAGAGAGGCCACTGTGTGAAGTTGTGAAAGTGAAGCCTGGATTTCATTGGAGACCCCAAGATATTGGGGATGCCAGAGCTGTGGGGTACCTGCCAAGGAGAGATGCTAACAGGACGTAGAGCCAACCCCACAGGGAGAGGTGTGCTGCAGTCAACACAGGTGGAAGGAGTTGGAGATCTAGAGCACTTTGACATCTGACATGGAGGTCACTGTGTTCCCTTGCCTCTCTTTTGGAATGGTAATGTATATCCTGCACCATTGTATGTTGGAAGTATGTGATAGGCTGTTTTTTTTTTTAAATACTTTATTTTTTTTCTTCAAGTTACATCTCAGTAACAAACCCCTCCCTATTCCTCCTTCCTATCCCGCCCTTCCACCCTCTTCCCTCCAGAGGTTTCCCCTTTCAGTCCAACAGCTGGTTCCTTCTCTTATAACAGTAAGTATTATACAAAACCATAGATATAAATATGCCACATTTATGAGAGTAAATTGGCCCAGTATACCTTCCCAATGTCCAGTTTATACCTATTTGGCCCCTGACTTTAACATTCTACTATCTAACCAACTCCATGAGTTTAAAGGTCTATATGTGACTCAACATTCATACTATCTTGCAACACACTTTTAAGAGTATCTTCTTAGATCTATAACACCCTCTTGATTCCTAAACAGTTCAAAATTTAACTATAAGATTCTGTCTATTCTTCAACCACCTCAGAGACCTGAGAGGGATAAATATATTTGCTAGGCTTTTTAATTTTGATGTTTTCAAGGGGTTACAGTTACCAGATTGCCCTGAGTTTCAGAAGAGACTTTGAACTTTTAAACAGTGTTGAGATGTGAACTTTTGACTATGGGAACTTTTGAAGTTGGACTAAATGCATTTTGCCTTATGATATGGCTACAAGCCTATGGGGGTCAGAGAGTGGAGTGGAATGTGGTTATTTGAATAAGAATGGCCCCCATAGGTTCATATATTTAAATGATTAGGGAGTGGCAATATTTGAAAGGATAAGGAGGTATGGCCTTGTTGGAGGAAATGTATCACTGGGGTGGGATTTGAGGTTTCAAAAGTCTATGCTAGGCCCAGTGTTTCTCTCTTCCTGCTGCCTGTGGATCTGGATGTAGAATTCAGCTACTTTTCCAGCACTATGTCAGCCTGCATGATACCATGCTCCCTGCCATTATGACAATGGACTAAACCTCTGAAACCATAAGCCAGCCCCAATTAAATGCTTTAAAAAATAACATAGGAGCTGCTGTGGCCATAGTGTCTCTTCACAGTAATAGAACAGTGACTTAAGACAAAGCCAGTGTTAGCCACCTAGTGGGTTAGAGGCCTGCCTGAATTATGTGGACCTCTACCTCCACAAAACCAAGTCAAACTAAACCCTGTTCTTTAACTGAGGAACTGAGATGTACAACTGAATCATGTTGGGTGAGGTGAGGAGAGAACTGATTCTAGTCAGCATCTGCCAATCATCTGTGTTTGACCCTGGGGCATGGAACACGCGCTGAGGAAAGCTCCCAAGTCACCTGCAGCAAGTCCAGGAGGCAGCAGCATGGTAGGTGCTCTCTACAGCAAACAAGAGAGGTGGATCTTTATAAAGCACCTGCTGAATGCTGGCCACTGATCAGGGCTCTTTACATCAGTAGCCCTAGTGAGCATTCTAATATGAATAAATACAACTCCTTCTGTTCAATAGCTAGGAAATAAGGCTAAGAAAAAGTTGGGCAACTTGAACAAAGACATCCCTTGAAATGATAGAGAAGTGCAGCTTGCACTGCTGGTCCGGGATCCAGCTTCCTCATGAGGGACCAGGTTATTTCTCATGTGTCTGCTTCCCTCATTAAAAAAAAACCAACTCAATTCTATCCAGTTAGGGCAGTGAAGAAACAACACAGGTTTTGAGTCAGACAGCTCTGTTCTACATTACTAGCTGTGTGATCCTGGACATTTTATCCCAGTGTTAAGTTTAGGGATTAGCAGCAATGTGTCGGTATCTAGTCCTAGACTCAATAAACAGCAGTGATAACTTTTTACTTTCAGAAACAGAGATAAGAACAGATACCAATGTTTTAAACTGGAAAAGTTCCCCACACTTCCCATGTGTCCCACCAGGGGTCAGGCAGTGCCTGGTAATCAAAGTCCAAGTCTGCATTGGTCTGAACAGGGTTCTCTCCCATGGCCTCTTCTCAGACTCAGGAAGGATGGGCAGCTTACCTCTCTACCCACATAGGAGTCTTCCTTTTCAAAGATCAGGGCCAGGTACTCTGTGTTATTTCTTGCAAAGAATTTATTGATATCGTCCAGCCTACAAGAGATAAATGGGGTCAGATTCCCAATGACGCATGTCTCCCACAACCCTGTGCCAGCCCACTAATGGAAGAAAACCGAACCCCTAAGTCTTGAGGATGCTACTCATGCTGCCTAACTCTGCTTTTTCATTTGACCCACCTTGGGTTTTACTGTTTTATATTTTTCTTTCTGTCCCTTTTATGAGTCAGGAGCAAACAGGAGGCAGGCTGGGGAGGAGAAGTGGTGGGAATGCTTTCAGACCAGCTGTCTCCATGTTCTGGGTAAGGCCTAGATGGTCTCACTGGTCCCTAAGAGACTGGTGATTAGAAGTCATGACCAGTGGAGAGAACTGCATTTCCTCTCAGAACAGGAACAAAAAGGGAAGCAGCGAACTAGAGTGCTGGGTGCAGGCAAATACAGATACTAATGACTCCAACCTCATTAACTCAAGGTGAGTAGAGTGAGGCCCAGTTTTCTTGGATAATGATTAAGAAGGCAGATTGTATCTCTCAACCAGAGAACTAAGCTACAGAGTGCTTTAAAAACTCAGAGAAAAGTATGTCTCCTTATTCCACTTAAAAAGAAAGCAGCAGCAGCATGTTTAAGAGGAGGACAAGTGAGAAGGCACACAGATAAGGGCAGACTGCACCTTCCTTTTATCCTCAGCCCGGTGGCCCACTTCCCTGCACTTAACCCAAAGACGTGTAGCAAATACCTCCAAACAGAAAGGGTGACATTAGGTCAATGCCAGAATCCAGCCTGATGGCAGTATGAATGGATATGCCAAAGAAGTGGGAATTAGGATGGACCTCTGATGGATAAAAGAGGTTCTGTGGCTAACACCAGCCTCTGGGTGGCATGAAGTGCCCAGTCTCTCTGACCACATCCTATACCCACCCAGGCTGGCAGAAGAGCAAGTTCTCAGCCTTCTGGAAGAGGCAGTTCAAGTTTCATCACGTGTACCTGCCTATACTCTTCCTAAGGGGCATTGAAAGGATCAATTTGAGACAGGTTGACCGATTTGGCCAGTTTATTACCTTTAAGGTTCCCAAGGCTGAAAATGTACTATAAAGTGTGTGTGTGTGTGTGTGTGTGTGTGTGTGTGTGTGTGTGTGTGTGTAAGAGAATGAGATAGAAGTATGGCCATGAGGAAATGGAAGGAAAAAAGCACCAGGGTACAGGCTAACGGCTAACATGCACATTTCCTAGATGGATGACATTATGGCTTGGATATGAACTGCCCCCACAAAGGCTCACGTGCTGAAGGCCTTAGTCCCCTGCTGGTGGATCTAGTCACTGAGAGATGACTGGCTATGAGGGTTCTAACTTAATCAGTAGATTACCCAGTTTATGGATTCATAATTTGATGGCCGAGTCAGGAGGTGATGGAAACTTCCAAAGTGGGCCCTAGTTGGAATAAGTAAGTACACAACTGGGAACATGTCCCTGGGGGCTATATTGTCCTGAACTCTTCTCTCTCCCTCTCTGCTTCTTGGCTGCTGTGAGGTGAGTAGCCTCTGTCACATGCTCTAGCTGCCATGATACTCAGACCCCAAATATGGATCCTTTAAAATTTGGCTTGAAACCTCTGAAATAATGAACCAAAACAAATCTTTCTTTCTTTTCTCTCTTTTTTTTTTTTTTTTTAATGAGTTTAGGGTTTCTCTGTATATCAGCTCTGGCTGCCCTGGACTCGCTTTGTAGACCAGGCTGGCCTCGAACTCACAGAGATCCGCCTGCCTCTGCCTTCTTTCTTTCTTTTAAATTGTTTCTCAGGAATTTGACACAGCAGAGGAAAAAAAGAAACCAACAATTACCATAAAGTCTGGTTGTAGAACCCCAACCTACATTAAGAGTATATGCTTGGCCCAGGGTCTCTGAGAGGCCCTCTAGGAAGCTGAAGAACTGGGAAAGATGATAAAGGAGTCATTATGAATTGGATTCAACACCAGTTGACCATTTTTAGTTTATAAATAGGGCTTTATTCTTCTGAACATCCTAGCCTTGTCTTCTTAATGGCATCAGATTTCCTCTGTCCTCTCATTTGTCAGTGACCTTCTCTGGACTGGGCTAGAGAAAAGTTCCTACACCCAAAAACTGTCCTGAGGACCAGACAGGAGAAGCAGCAGCAAACAGGATATGAAGAACTCCCTTCACACACTTTTTTTTTTTTCCCATCCAGCAGGTCAGGCCCTTTGACCTCAGCCAGCCCCTAAGGGACAGGGCTCCACAACACCCAAAGCAAAGAGAAGTCACTCCCAGCTCCTCTGAAGTATGTCTGGCACTCTGGGCTGTCTACCCCACAGGAAGAATCAATGTGATCCTCTGCCCTGAGGTTCCCAATCCCGTCTCATGCGTGGGCCCCATGCTACACTAAGCCTGCCCCAACCCAAAATACTTGGCAGGCTTCAAGGGTGGACAGGCTGAGGGCCACGTGTCACGGTGGGACTCCAGAGCATCAATGAGCCTCCTGCGAAGCATCTGCACATTAGCGCCAGCCACTACAAACAGAGACAGGAGGAGCATCAGGCCAGGACACACACCAGCACCCTTGCCAGTTTTACACACAAACAAGGGTCCCCACACCAACTCCAAGAAAGCACACTTGTCACCCCTTCTTTGAGAAGGGGTCAGGCAAGAGCTCTTGTGGCTTAAAGAAAAGTAAGGCGAGCCATCCCTGGAAGCTGTTTAGTGAACACTGAGAAGTCATGGATGGACTTCATGAAGACCATCTGAAAAAGGAAGTGACTCCTTCGCAAATGTCAGCTTCTCCCATGTGCCGATCTGCCCTTGCTCCCTATCCTGGAAAAGTGGCTTTGAGGCTAGTGTCTCTTCAGTGAGAACTCCCAGCCCATCATGGACCTCAGCCAAGGGTCAAGGATGCATAGGGCAGAAAGGTGTTCCTCAGAACTGGCTGCAGGTTTGTTCTTTGAAACCAACCTTATTTTGACATGAGGGCTATTCTGGGAACATGGTGCCCCACCCTCAAACCCAGGACTTTGGATAGGTCACACATAGCTCAAATAGGCTTTCCTGAGAACATTTCCCAGGCTGACTGAGAAGACACATATGGGGAAACACAAACAGTCTTCACTTGGGGACCTCTTCACAATTGGGAAGGGGGTTTTCTTCACCCTGTGGGACCCAGGAAAACACAGAAGAGCTGGAGAAGATGCTGGCAATGCCAACACAATAGCCAGAGTCAGAGCACCCACCTGCTAATGTTGTTCCAGAACCACTCTTGGAAAAGGCCTTAAAAAACTGAAAACAAACAGACAACGGTCAGTGGTGGTGTCAGGTGGGCCTGCATTTAAATTAAAGCTGCTTACTAACTGAGTGGCTTTGGACAGACTACTTACCTTTTTTGAGCCTAACTTTCTTCACCTGTGAATGGCATCAGGGAGGCTTTGTTCTGGGACCATTCTCTAGTGCCCTTACATGCAATCTCTCCCCAGTGCTAAAGCACCCTGAGAACCTGGAGGCAGCAGCTCAGAAACTTAACTACAGACTAACTCCACAAAGCACTGGGGTCGGCACATAGTCCCTGGAAACTGTTTAGTGAACACTGAAAAGTCACGGATGGTCTTCATGCAGACCACCTGAAAAAGGAAGTGACTCTCCTCCCCAAATGTCAGCTCTCCACATACCGATGTGCCCTTGCCCCATTTCCTGGAAAAGTGGCTTTGAGGCTAGTGTTTCCTCAGTGAGAACTCCCAGCCCATCATGGCCCTCAGCCAAGGGTCAAGGATCCAGGACAGGTCCTACTGAACTGTGAATCTGAGCTCCAGAAAAAACAAGACTGTACCACACAGGCCTTTTTAGACATCATGTTGTACTCTTTCCCCACACGTGTGACACCTCAGGTCTAGTCTGTCACTAGGGTGAGAGGAAAGAGAGAACGTTGTACAACTTAGGACCTGATCTAAGGAC
This sequence comes from Lophiomys imhausi, assembly GCA_907164525.1. Taxonomy (NCBI): domain Eukaryota; kingdom Metazoa; phylum Chordata; class Mammalia; order Rodentia; family Muridae; genus Lophiomys; species Lophiomys imhausi. The sequence goes on from CAJQZJ010033427.1 coordinate 3,321,049, forward strand.
TCTTGCCTCCACCCTCCTATCCTGAGAGGGAAACAGTTGTCCTTGAAAGATACTTAGCTATCTGCAGAAGAGCCTGAAGGCTTCTTCATGAGTCTTAAACCTCAGGACCACTTTTTGCTAGTTCAGTCCTCTTTTCCAACAGCCCGGCCTCAGTCTGATCCTAAGCAGTGGGTCAGGTGCAGGCCACTGGGTCTGGCAGAACTAGGTTCAAGATCTGGCTTTGATATGTTCTTGCTGTGTAACCTTGGAAAACCCTTCTGCTTCTCTAACCCTGAGTATTCTGATCTTTAAAATGAGAATGACACCACCAGCCTAGAATTGTTGTATGATTCAATAACCAAAAATCTAAATTAATTAAGGCACAGTAACCAGCACATGTAATAATTGACTTGACAAATGTCAATTCCATCACCATCCTTCCCTCCTATAAACACACCTTTTAGCACCAGGAAACACTGACAAACTAGGACTGGTCTGTTCCAATCATGTAGGCAGGAAAAGAAAATTCACATGAAGAACAACAGACTGTGGTGATCCTTTGCCTGTTTCCTATGAGCTCAGTGCCTTTCCTTGTGCTCTCTACTCCATTCTTTTTTCAAAACATGAATGCAATAATTTATTCATAAATGAAAGTAATCATTTACATATGTCCACACACCCATGTTCTTGACAGTTATTGAACAAATCTTGACCTAGTAAAATATTATTCTAATACTTGTAAAATGCTGACAAATTTTCTGACTTGTGACATGAAATCAAGTTTATAACACACATAAGAATGTTTATGGGGGACTGGAGAGATTGCTCAGAGATTAAGAGCCCTGACTGCTCTTCTAGAGGTCTTGAGTTCAATTCCCAGCAAACACATGGTGACTCACAACAATCCATAATGAAATCTGGTGCCCTCTTCTGGCTTGCAGGTATACCTGTTTAAAAAAGAATGTTTATGGATAGACACTGTTTCTTGGAAAAAAATTAATGTGACTCTGTAGGGTGGCTTGCTCACCAGCACTGCAGCTGTACTCGTTCATTTTCATATAGACAAGAGAGACTTCAGCCCACTTCCAGACTGCTTACGTCATGGGCCTCCAATAGTGTTCCCTTCTCTCAGCTATAGCACTTACTTATGGATCTAGAGAATTTCCTTCATTAGCCACCAGGCTGCCCAAGTCTTAGCAAGTACTTGTCTCAAAAGGAGCTGGCATTCCTCCCCCCAAAAAAGGCATCTCCTTCATCCTATCTTTCAAAGCTCTAACCTACCACAGGAACTCTGAGCTGAAAGCAAGGATGACTCCATCCGCTGCATGGCTAAGGGAAGCTCTGTGCCATTACTTGGACTTCTCAGTATTGACAGGCTTCCCCCTGCCCTCCAGAACTGTACCACCCTCTGAGAACATGGCTCCCATACCTCATGATCTTTAAGGTTTTTCTTACTAATTAATACCTTTCTCATTAAATGCTTTTTCTTTTTTTGGGCGGGGGGGGGGGGGAGAAAAGGGTTTATTTCTTCTTACACTTCCATGTAACAGTCTGTCTGAGATTTCTACTTATATAATAAACACCTTGACCAAATCTACTTGAGGAAAGGGTTTTATTTCAGCTTATAACTCTCAGATCACACTCAGAGAAATCAGAGCAGGAGCTAAGCAGAGCAAGAACCTGGAGGCAGGAGCTGATGCAGAGCCCATCAAGAGGTGCTTCTTAGTGGCTTGCCCCATGGCTTTCTTATAGAACCCAGGACCATCAACCCAGGGATGGCACCACCCACAATGCACTGGGCCCATCCCTGATCAATCAGTAACTTAAGAAAATGCATCACAGGCTTGCCTGTAGTCCTATCTTACGAAGGCATTTTCTTAATTGAGGGTCCCTGTCACCAAGTAACTTTTTTTTAAATAATTTATTTTTTATTTCTTCAAGTTACATCTCAATCACAATCCCCTCCCTACTCCCCCCTCCAGTTCCACCCTTCCACCCTCCTCCCCCTCAAACCCCCATCCTCTTCCCTTTTTTTTTTTTTAGTTCAAGGTATTTCTTTTTTCCCCCAACAACTCTCCCTTTCAGCCCAACAAATGGTTCGTAATGCTTCTTAAAGGTATTGTTCCTAGTAATGCTTAAAAATGAAATGTGAAGTTTTGGCCTCTTGCTACCAACCGTCATAAACTGTTTAGGATAATTAAGAAATGGAAACTAATAGTCATGCAAACGTGTCATTTTGTTAGTTACTATGACAGTCTATCACAGTTACTTTCTAAGCTACTCAGAAATCAAGTTGCTAAGAGACAAGCAATATTTGCTTATCTAAATATAAGAGATAGATAGCGCATCTTCAAAAACCTCAAGAGATCTGCAGAATAGAGCATTCAAAGATGTTTTCTTAACTTAAGATTTTTTGATATCGAGACATGTCAGCTCCTGACAGCACCCCCTATTCTACTCCCAGTAGAAGATGAGCATCGAAGAATCTCCAGTGGGAGATGATTGAATTGGTGGTAAGCCTTTCTCTTGACAAGAAAAACCCCTTGCTTCAACTGTAGACAGACTGCTGTCCAAAAAGGACAAAATTTGGAAGCAGGTAAGTCGACAGCCTAGTTCTGCCAAGACAGGATAGGTAAGTCCTTCATAATTCCTGCTCTACAATCAATGTCTGTCAGAGAAATGGGGCCAAACGGCTGAAGATTGATGCTGTAATGTATGGAGAGAAAATGGGAACTGTCCAGGCAGCCACTGGTATGTCATTTCTTAGTTTTGGAAGCTGCAGGCCCTGCACTTCCTATATAATCAGATATATTTATCCCTCTCAGGTCTCTGAGGTGGTTGAAGAATAGATAGCTAGAGTCTCATAATTAAATTTTGAGTTGTTTAGGAATCAAGAGGGTGTTCTGGATCTAAGAAGATATTTTTAAAATTGTGAGGCAAGTTAGTATGAAAGCTGAGTTAGATATAGAACTTTAAACTCATGGATGTGGTTAGATAGTAGAATGTTAAAGTCAGGTGCCAAATACATATGGACTGGACATTGGGAATATATGCTAAGCCATATAACTCTTATAATTGTGGCCTATTTATTTCTGTTGTTTTGTATTGTATTTATAGTTATAAGAAAAAGAACCATTTGTTAAATGCTTTTTCTACCAGCCCTTTTCCTAGGCTATAAAGAGATTCTAAGCATCCTTGTGTGCACTGTAAAAGGGCAGAAGGGAGGAAGGGTGGGACTATAGAGAGGCCTTCTTTCTTTCTCTTCAGTCACTGCATTTCCTGTTTCTCTGCACTGCCAAATGTCTTTTCTGCCTCCCAGACATCTTTTCCCCACTCCTCTGAGCCTCCACTCAACTAAAATCATTTAGGAAAACTGAGTGAGTCTCTAGCCAGTCCCAAGATACCTCCCAGGAGCGTCTTGTACTCTCAGCAGTAGACACCTGCTGCTTTCCACCTCCCTGCCTAGCTTTTATTTTGTTTTTCATACATATTTTCTTGAAACTATCTCTTTCTCTTCTTTCTCGTGTTGCCCCCTCCCTGGCTTGCTGGACAGACCACTCTTCTTGGCTACTGTTGGACTTGTCCTCCCTTCACCCTTGACTGCTCTCCTGTGCTGCCCACTTTCTCCTGCTGCTACACATCAGACCACAGCATGTTTTGTTTACAGAGGAGGAATGGGCTCCGTTTATACTTTCGAATGAATTGATGAATCAAGAGCAAACCTACTGTATCTCTGTTACCAAGTCATTCACTTTGTCCAGCTGATTTATTATCCGAGCCTTGTGTCTTGGGCACTCACCTGTCCTAGACTTCTAGTTCCTCCTAGTAAACTCCACAGAGGTGTGAAGGCACCCCACCTACACCCCAATGCTGAGCTCCCCTCCTCCAGCCCACTACTGCATCTGTGTTCAACCTTACCCAGCCGTCAGTCCTCCTCCAGCTTTCTAAACTGGAGGTTCCCTTGCTACAGCTCCATCTAGTCACCAGGCAAGTTCTGTGACCCTGCCTTGGGGATACCTCATCAACAGCCCTCTTACCTTGTCTAGACCATGGCCAATAGGTGAAAACTTAGTTCCTAATCTATTACATTAGTCCCTGTTTGCTTTCTCTTCATGAGTCAGAAATGTTAATTCTCAGCCAGTGAGGTGGCTCAATGGGCAAAGTAGCTTGCTGTCAACTTTGACTCCCCGAGTTCAGTCCCTAGTACCTGTATGGTAGAAGGAGAGAACTGACTCCTGAAAGTTCCTCTGACCTCCAAATTCATGAATGCACATGCACACAAACACAGAAAAAAAAATTTTAAAAACAGAAATACTATCCTTTCAATCTGTTCTTCAACTGTCTTCCTTCAACCTGAACTTTCCATCTAGTATCCTACTATGGTGGTTTGAATAAGAATGGACTCCTTTGAATGCTTAGTCAACAAGGAGTGGCACTATTTGAGAAGGATTAGAAGGTGTGGCTTTGTTGGAATAGGTGTGGCCTTTTTAGAGAAAGTGTATCTTTGACTGTGGACTTTGAAGTTTCAAAAGCCCAAGCCATGCCCAATGTCTATCTGCCTTTTCTTTTTTCTCTCTCTCTCTCTCTGCAGATCAGGATGTAGCTCTCAAGTACTTTTCCAGCACCATGGCTACATGCTGCTGCCATGCTCCCCGCCATGATGATAATGGACCAACCCTCTGAAACTGTTAGCAAGCTCCCAATCAAATGCTTTCTGTTATATGAGTTGCCTTGGTCATGGTGTCTCTTCACAGCAATAGAAAAGTAATTAAGACACTCACTTACTTGCCTGACTTGGGTAGTACTAACAGTTTATATGCATTGCTGCAAGCTCCACTGGACCTGGTGTGGCATCTAGCACACTTAGCTGCTTAGCAGACCTCTGCTCAATCCAGCAGCCATAGCCCCTTCGTCATCTTGAAGGCTCAAGTGGAAGTCTAGTCAGGGCACATTTTTGTCCTCTTAGGAAAATGTATCCTTATTAAGTCAGCCATGGAGGTGTGTGCCTATCTGAGGTTAATTACCCTTGAAAAAAAAAGCATCAGAGTGTCCAGGAATGAGTCCTTTTTCTAAGAGCAGGCAGCAGCTCATTCACTCATGGTCTCTTGATTTATTTTATGTGTATATGTGTTTTACCTGCATGTATGTATGTATACCATGTATGTGTGACCTCTGGTACTTGCAGAGGTCAGAGAGGGCACCAAATTCCCTGGGGTTCAGGGTGGTTTTATGCCACCTTGAGGGTGCTGAGAAATTAACTTGGGTCCTCTGCAAGAGCAACAAGGCTTTTAATCATTGAGGCATCTCTTCAGCTAACCTCTTTCTTTTCATCCCTGGACATAAAACAAGAACAGGAAGGAGCTCCTGCCTCTCCTGACTGGCAGCTCCTGTGAGCCTCTGATCTTTCCACAGCAGCAGGACACCAGGAACCAAACCAGCTAAACAGAAAGCACAAGTTCCAGGAATGACTAGTGGTGTCACTGGAACCAAGTGTATAGAACCAGCTTTCAGAAACATAATCAGGTCTCCAAACATTTTATAATGAGCTCAGAAAGATAAGATAGCCTTAGTTACTTAATTTCTTTGCTATGAAAGATTAGTGTAGAAGATGGAAGACAGTGGGTGGCAGTGGAGATGGAGCCCATGTCCTTTTCCCAGAGAGACAGGAGACACCCAAATTCTCTCTGTCCTGAAAACTCACCCTCGAGCTCCAGGGTTCTAGTAGAAGCCTATAGAGTAACAGCCTGCTTTGTGCTCTACAAGTGCTGCATATGCTGCCTGGCTTTTAAGGACCTGCCATTCTTGGACTCCTTTGCCTCTTGCCTTATTCACCCTGAGCATGAGTCCCTACGCAACACATAGTTCTGCTCACAACAGGTCCTCTCACCTTCCCTTCCCATGCTCCTCTGTCCTAGCCAAACTCCACCCACCCGTAAACACACTTGGAGTCCCCCTCACACAGGAAGTCCTTTTTGATGAGCAGGGGAAGAGCTCAGGAAGGGAGGTCAACCCCTCCAGAATTCACCATACCCTGCCTCCCAACCAGATGTCTGACTGTGTCCTGTGCCAGGTGTTCCTAGGCTCTCCCCCAGTTAGGAACACAGCCTTATGCACCCAGCTGACAGCCCCTCAATAGCTATTTTGGGGGACGCCTAGGATGTACCCACCACACAAAAACTACCATTAGATGCAAGGGATGAGAGGAAAACTAACATCTACCCCCCAAATGCCAGTGCGAGGGCACTTTCACAGGTAAGGCCTCTCTCTTCACACTTGGAAATCTTATTAATAGACAGTGTTGTCCCATCCTTTCAGGCAGGAAAATTATGCTGGGGCAACAAGTGATTTCCCAGGTCACACACAGCGAGCAATGAACAATGAGTTTGAATCTGGATTGGTGATCTTCTCAGAGAGAAGCCTCTCTACTGCACTGTTCCACAGAATTCTCACTAAATAGGCCTGCACCACCTAACGAGGGACACTGCTCTGGTCTAGGCTGTGTTTAGCCAAAACCTACTGTGAACTCAACTCCCTCCCCCTGCATCTTTGTTTTTCTTCCAGTGGCATTCTGCTCCAGCCTAATGGGGACCTGATGGAGCAAGATCCTGGGGCTAGGTTATTTTCTAAACTGGCTGGGCTAGTAGAAGTTCAACCTGTGCTCATGGTGGCAAGCAGCTAGAGGCAGAGAAAAAGGACAGTGACACATGTTGCTCACTGAAGTGGCCGGACTTGTGTGGGCATGTCCCCATCACACCAGCAAAATTCTCTACCTGTGAAGACCACTCCCCACATGGGTCCTCTCCTAGAGCTCTCACAGCCTCGATGGGCAGTGAGCAAAGATAGGCTCTGGTCCCTAGAAGGCAGCAGTGAGGTAACAGGGCTATCTGGCCGGCCGGCTGACTTTCCAAATGTGTTCTGCTTTTTAGGGAGCCTGACTGAGGTGTCTACAGGCATTTTAGGCTTCCATAAGCAAGACTTTGGAGATCTGAAATAGGTGTGAGTACTGTCTTAAAACATGCTAGAAATAACCCAGTAGTAAGCTGAAAAGTAAATGCCAATTTAGTAAATGGCAGCTGGTTTTTTTTTTAAGTATAACAAATTATCATTAAACTTTGGCTTTAGCAATAGTCAACACAAACCAAATTTAGGACCACAATGTAATATATATATATTTCTTATTGCAGGTCACAGTAAAAAATCACTTCAAAGGCACTGCTCAGAGTCTTCTGACTCCAAGGCAGAGGCCTACCAGCAGCTTGAACCACTCGGCCACACTCTAGAGTGCTAAGGACACATGAAACTAGGCAGCAGGTCCCTCTGGGAAGTCACGGAAAGCCTTGCCAAGGCAGGCCAGATGAGAGCTTAGGAAATGGACAGCTGTCTACTGAACTGGCCCAGCCAGGTGCTACCTGTCTGGAAACAGGGGAAAGCCAGGGCAACCAGGTAAGGTCCCTCCCAGGCTCTCCCACAGCCAGCTGGGCAGGTAAGTGATGAATCACTTGAGGCATCCAGGCTGCGTGTACTGCGTGACCTAGGTAGGTACTGAGAAGCCTCTGCATCTGTAACTGCCTGGGCTTCCTCCTCACACCCAGGTGCCTGGCCCCTCCCTGGCTCAACACAAAGTTCCAGGTGTCAGCCCTACAGAACCCCAACTGGATGTCCTGAGTGCTCTCCCTGAAGGCTAGACAGTGTTCAGGACGCACTGAGAGAAAGCTATGGCCCTATGGGTGCCTGCTGCCACACTGGCCTCTCCCCACAACTTCCCACTTAGTGCTGCTCACTCTGGCCTTGCACAAAGACAGAGCATCCTCATTAAAGTACTTTGCTACATATCTTGGGGGCGAGGACAGCAGTGTCCTTGTCAGGGAGATTTTCTATTTAAGGGTGACTGAGAAGAACCTTTCTGGATGATGTGGCAGTAGCTACTGTTTTACCACCCTGGTCCCCAAACCAACCTGGTCTTAGAACCTGGGCCTGGGCCCTGACCTTAAGTGGTGACCATTAGGAAGCGATGACTCTGGCAAGGGAGCCCCTGAGTCCAGTGGGATCAGAGCTGGGCACTCCTGGAGATGAAGCTGCTGAGGGGTCAGAGGTGGGCACCCCTGGAGATGAAGCTGCTGAGGGGTCAGGCTGAGTTCCAGATCATGGAGCTGAATGAAACTTGAGCTCCCTGGACTCAGAGATGTCTCATTCCAGGAATAATACTTGACATTTCAGTCTTCAAAGGCATCTCCTGATATCCCTGATGGTTATGGAGAAACTGCTTACCTAGATGCCATTCTGGTGGGCAGGGCCGAGCCCTGGGAGGGCCCTTACCCTAACTGCTGAAACTATTATTCTGAGCTGTTATTCTCAAGGGCTCTTGAGAACCATGGCAATTGTTCAGTCATTGAATTGTTGGAGGGGCTGGAGAGGTGACTCATCAGTTAAGCGCACTGGCTGCTCTTCCAGAGGACCGGGGTTCAATTCCCAACACCCACATGGCAGCTCACAACTGTCTGTAACTCCAGTTCCAGGGGATTCGACACCCTCACACAGACATACATGCAGGCAAAACACCAATGCACATAAAATTGTTTTTAAAGTCATTTTTTAAAAAATTGTTGGTGTTCTGTGATCCCTGACAGGGATCACCAGAGAGCTTGTCACTTCTGCCAGAGCTGGGCTATGAGAACCCTCATGCCTTGGATGTTGGTCACTTCCGCCATCTGAAGCACTGCACACTTTGACTATGGGGTGAGGTAACCCCTTCAAGTCACTTTGCAGCTCTTGTGGGTCAAAGCTCTTGCTTGATGAGAATGAAGCAACAGGCCCCCAGAGGACGATCCTGCCCAAGGATGGCTCAGAGCCTGAATCCTGGTTTAGAGTAACATCAGACCTCCAAGAGTGGGGGTCAGAAGCGAGAAGAACTGAAAAGATCCTGAGCTAGCAGCACTCACTAGCCTGTGTGAAGACTACTTCACACATCAATACGGAAATCTACCCACGCCAGCATTCACACATGCCCTCTCCTTCATAAAGACAGATTTTTCTCAGAACGAGAAAGCCCCTTTCTTTTCTGCCTCTGTGTCTAAACCAGGTGCCTCATCAGATGGAGAGACAGCGCTCCAGAGGATAGGACTTTAAAACTCAGGAGCATCAGAGGGTTCCTCAGAGCTCAGTGGCCCAGGGAGGTGGCAGGGAAATGCAGAGGCATCCCCAGCTCTGTTTCCCCTTTTCACATACCCTCACGGTTGGGAAGCCAGCGATGTTGAAGTCTCTGCAGACAGCACTATTGGTCTCATCAGCACAGTCCAGGGCAGCAAGTTGCAGTGCTGGCTTCCAGTCTGAAAGGACAAAGACAACTCCAGGAAACAAGAGAAGCTAGCACCTTCCATCCAAGACCCCATAGTTATCAATCCCCAAAATTCTCACGAGGAAGGTCATACTTTCTTCAGAAAATGCCCTCTGAGACAATTCCCTTAGTCTTCACTAGGCAGAGACTCACAAGAAAGAACTATATCTTTTCCTAGTGCTTAGTGGGATGTGGCATGGGCTGGAGGAGCTAAAGAAAGATGAATGAGGAGTGGAGCTCCTAGGAAAGGCCTCAGTATTGCCTTTGTCCCTGAAGAGCTGCCTAAGAAGCTGATCAGCTCCCACAGGGAAAATATGTCTTGGGAACTTGCATTCCCCAGTGAACCTCCCAGAAGGTTTCTAGGTACTTAGGCACAAATCCTAGAATGGATGAAAGCCCTAGGAAAACTATCAGGAAGATTGGTCATGTTTCCTTTTCAGGCCCCAGGCCTAGAGGCTTCTCTTTGATAAAGTGATTGGCCGAGCAAATAATGTCATAGATCAGAAATGGAGAGAAAATCAGTTCATATTAAGCAACTATCCTGAGCTCTGACTCAGGTCAGGGGTGCCATGAACCATCAAAGTTACAGAAACCTTGAGAAAGCAGTGGCCAGTGTCAAATCAGATAGCACAGACCTCCAAGATGTGAGGCACTAAAGATATTAGTCCTGTGGTTTAAGGCACAGACTTTTCTAGCCTCACTCTATTGCTGGCTCCCCTTAGTAGGAACAGTCAGTGGCCTGTCCACAGAAACTGACTCTAAAACATGTCTATTTTTTTTTTCCTGAATGTCTTCCCCTATCAAGCCATCATTTTCTTACCCTGTCCTTAGTGGCCTGGACACCTGATCTGGTTTCTTTTCTTCCTTTCTAAGTTACCCTCCATGCCTAAGTGAGCTGGTATAACATTTCCCACAGAAGGTCTCTTGGGATAATCTCATACATCCTACTTCTAATGTAGGCTCCAGCGTGCTTCTGCTTCACAAGCCTCTCCCAGCTACCAGCGAGGCTCAGAGTATGCCAGACAGCCCTAGCCACCTGTTCTGCCTGGGTTCTAATGGTGCTGCCCTCTACTCACTGCTCCTTGGCAGTTCTGAGCATCTTTGGAAGATCTAGCCTCTGTCTACATATCAAGTTCCCTTTTAGCATTTCTCCAAAGCAAAGCCAAAGGTTTCTTCTTTCCATGAAAGCATGGTTCCTACATATGTCCAGGCACTCCCTAGAAGCAAGGACCTCTGCAGCCACCCTTTTCCACCTTCCCTGTAAACTCTCATTGTCAGCTCCAACTCAGCTGGAATACTACTTTCTCCCAGGAAAAGTTGCCTCATGTGTCCAAAGTTCCAGAAGCCACATACTGACTAGTGTATTCATCTCTCACTGTCTTTGGGTTTTTTTTTTTGGGGGGGGCCCTCTGCTGCCCAACAACCCTTACCCAGCACACACTAGGCACTAAACCCAGACCAGGGACTGGCTTTCAGCTCTTGGTGGCTCTAGTGCTAGAACATTTTCTCTTGGTTTCCAGCATCAGTTTTTCCTTCGTCTAGGTAGAAGGTGAAGTTAAAGCAGTCGCCTGTGATAATGCCTGGGCTCATTTATTATTCAATCATCCCTTAGGGCAGTGGTTCTTAACCTTCCTAATGCTGCGACCCTTTAATACAGTTCCTTATGTTGTGGTGACCCTCCCCCCAATTATAAAATATTTTTTGCTACTTCATAACTATAATTGTGCTACTGTTATGAATTGTAAAATAATTTTTTCTGATGGTCTTAAGTGACCCCTGTGAAAGGGTTAATTAACTTTCAAAGGGATCATGACCCACAGGTTGAGCACTACTGCTTTAAAGAGAGAAGTGACAGAAGAGCTCACCAATGGCCACCCCTCCCCAAGTCCAGGGCTTCACAATAGGTCACAGGCGAGAGCGTATTAAGTCCCTTTTGTGCCTCTGCCAACGGAAGACCAGGGACTAATGAGATATAAGGTCATCTAGGGCTGTCTGGCATACTCTGAGCCTAGTACCTCCTGTTCTGCCTCCAGGGAAGAGCTTTGTTCTGGAGAGACTTACAGGAAAGGTCCAGCTATCCTCAAGAGATGTCGTTATGCACCAGAGAGCAAGGGGGAAGAACAGGTCACTCTGAATCAGCACACTTCACTGCCACCACTTGATGTGTCTATCACACCCCCTTATCTGCAAATGGGGACAGAGACTCAGATGTCACCCAGCTTGAGAGGCCTATGAGACTTGACAAACTCACTCGTCCCTGTCCCCGTTGTGTGAGGGTCAGGGTGTTACCTTTATACTTCTGCTCTTGCTTCAATTATAGCCTTTTCTTAGAGAAAATGGCAGAAGTAGTTGTACCTTCCTTCAGGTTAAATGTTCTCTATAGCTGACAGCAGCCTGGACTTCAGGCTACTTAAAGGACTATGCTGTAAACACATGTGTGAGTTTATTGTGTGCTCAGTTTATCTAGTTCAGCCCTCTCAACAACCTGATGAGGAAGTACTAAGGCATTTATCTTCAAATCTGCTTTCCTTAACTATAAAAGAGACCATATAACCAAGCCCAGGGCATGGCAAGCTAATTAATGTGAATCTAAGATCTGAATCCAGGATTCAAGCCCTGGAGCTGATACCAGGACTCAGATCAGAACAACAGCTTCTATATTGGATTTCCAAGAGAGATACAGGGAAGACAAGGACGCAGGTCAGAGGTGGAGAACACAGGAAAGAGGATGCTTGTGCTTGCTTCTGCTGCCCCACCCCCAACCTCTGAGACAGGGTCTCACTATGTAGCCTTGGCTGGCCTGGAAGCACTATGTGGACCAGGCTCGCCTCGAACTCATAGAGATCCATCTGCTCCTCAAGTGGTTAAATCTCTGTGCCACTAACCCAGCTTGCTTTACTTTCTTACATCTTGATTACTCTATGAAATGAGACTAATACATCTGACCTGCTTCAATCTCAAGGGGTGGTGAAGGGCAAAGCTGGGGCCAGTTAGGTACTAGCTAAGTTCTGACCATGGGATGTTTTTCAGGTGTCTCAATGTCACTAACCTAGAGATCCATAATAGCACATACAGATATGGTATGCACTGTACACTAAACACTGCAGATCCGCAGGCTAGTCATGATTCTAGTGTTAAATATGACTTCCAGGAGGAACTGGTTGGACTCAGTAAATGCACCAGGGGCAATAGATGGAATGAAATAAATCAACTCATGAAGTTCTACTCCACTAAGTTGAAACCAAGTTATCTGCTCTCCCAAGAGATCAGGAGAGATAACTGCCAAATTCACAAAAGGCCAGTTTTAGCCAACATTATAATGGAGTCTCTCTCTCTCTAAAGCAGTAGTTCTCAAACAGTGCGTTGTGACCCTTTTAGGGATCGAATATCAGATATCTTGCATAGCAGATATTTACATTATGATTCATAATAGTAGCGAAATTAGTTACACAGTAGTACTGAAATAATTTTATGGTTGGGGGTTACCACAACATGAGGAACTGCATTAAAGAGTCACAGCATTCATCAGGAAGGTTCAGAGCCACTGCTCTAAAGCTTACAAAGAAGTAACTATGAAATAACTAAAGCATTTTATGTGTCCTCTTGTCTTCAGCCCTTTTTTTTTTTTCAGTAAAGCCACACTACCAACTCAGCTCATCGGAATACTCTTTCTATTTTATAGACTGAGGCATTACAGGATTCCAGAATCACACATAAAAGCCAGTTAAGATACTTAAACTAGTTGAGCAGTGGTGGAGTGTGCCTTTAAGTCCAGCAGAAGCAGGTGGATCTCTGAGTTTGAGGCCAGCATAGTGAGTTCCAGGACAGTTAGTTCTACACAGAGAAATCCTGTCTCAAAAAAGAAAACAAAACAAAAAGGATATTTAAACCAAATTGTCTTTAATTGAGTGTCCTACTGGTACGGCACAGCTGTGGACAGTGTAAGTGCTGTGTTGTCAGTGAGAGGGTCTTTCTGGTGTTTGGTTTCTTACACCACCCACTTGCTCTTGTGGAGAAACATGCCCCACTACAAGTAGACTTGGGCAGAATAATGTCTCTACTAACAACACAGCAAACAGAAATGGACAGTGGAAACGAAGGGTGGCAAGAGAGGCCAGGAGGGGATAAGGTTTGGTAGGGGGGGTAAGGAGGAAACTGCTGGTGGGGATTCTATTATGTCATACTCAAGTGTCTTCTGGAGCTCAAGATAGGGTCACCTCAGCTCCTTGGTTCAGGAAGAGCACTGAACCCAGAGGCAGAAGAATAACTCAGGATAACACCAGGTTAGCGTATGGATGGGCCACATGACTACTCTCTGGGACTCAGCTCCTCATGGGCTGGGCATCCAGGACCAATGGTCTCCACTGCCCTTTGCAGCTCCCAAAACTGTTCAAGTTCTAGATGGCAAACAACTCTTGGCAAGAAAAATGGCCATGTTACTTCTGAAGGTTAAGCAAGCCTGATCTTTTATTAAGACAGGAATACAACCTTACCCAAACCACCAGGAGCCAGAAAGACATGGGAAGTAGGTGCTCGCCTGTTCTCAGCCCCTGACTGCCCCATGTAAGCACAGACACCTTATGTCAGGCCTGCTACTCAATGCCACACCATAACCACCACACCTTTTCCTCACTCCATGTTGAAGGCAGTGAGGTCATGAGATAGACAAAATGCCTCCTCTACTCCTGACACAAGATGGACCATCCAGGCCTGAGTCAGGAGGAGCCATAGCACCAACAGAAACTCTTCTTGCTCATTCCACCACTTGGAATCCTGTGAGGCTTTGGCCATTGGCTGTGTGTCATGAGTGTGCTCCCTATGTCATATTCTGAGGTAGACATCACAAGGACACAAGTACAAGATGTCATCCGTGCTCTCAAAAAGAGAGAAACACAAAGCCACCAATGCTCACTGAAGCTCAAATATGCGTCCCTTACAGACCTCAGCTCCATATAAGCTACTTTCCTACATGGATAACCCTACTTCCTTCAGCCATCACTCCTCCTGTTCATGCTGTAAAGTCAGAAACTACTACACTAAGAACCTCCACCAGGTGCTGGAGAGATGGCTCAGGGGTTAAGAGCCTTTGCTGTTCTTGCTGAGGACTTGGGTTCAGCTCCCAGAACTGATACAGCAGCTCACAACCATCTGAAACTACATACCAGAGAACCCAGTGTCCCTTTGGCCGTGGTGCACAGATATATACATGTAGGGAAAACATTCACACACATAAAAATAAAAACAAACAAATCTTCAATGAAAAGAAAGAACTTCCACCAGCATTTTTATAATCATATTTACCTGTTGATTTTTTGTTTTTTTTTTTTGTATTTTGTTTTTTTCCGAGACAGGCTTTCTCTGTTTAACAGAGCCTTGGCTATCCTGGACTTGATCTGTAGACCGGGCTGGCCGAACTCACAGAGATCTGCCTGCCTCTATGTCCCCATTACACCACCACGCCTGGCTACCTGTTGATCTTTTTTTTTTAAGTTCATTTATTTATTATGTATACAGTGTTCTGTCTGCATGCACACCTGCAGGCCAGAAAGAGGGCACCAGATCTCATTATAGATGATTGTGAGCTACCATGTGATTGCTGGGATTGAACTTCGGACCTCTGGAAGAGCAGCCAGTGCTCCCAACCTCTGAGCCCTCTCTCCAGCCCAGATCTTTTTTTTTTTTTTTTTTTAAGGTCATGTTTTTGTTCTCTGTTTCCTGGCTCAAACTGTAAGCAATCGCTCTGACATGCGCTCATGCCAGAGGCCCAAGATAATGGGCTCTCCTATCTTGAACTTGAACCTTCATAATCAAGAGCCAAAATAAATGGAAGGTGTAGAGGAGGACTTTTACCATCCATTTTCTCAGATGAAGATGAAAAGTCCTTAGCAAAGAGCTGACATAAGAGAAGTGTGTAACAACTGTCTGAATAAAGACCTTGGCAACTAGCTTATCTTTCTGCGACTGGCCCTTTACTTGAATTCCTACTATAAGAGACAGGTGGATCACTCCTTCTGTCTTTTTCAAACATACTTCATACTATTGCCCATTTTCTGGCTATGTATAGTTAGTTCACTGCCCCAGCTGCTATGCAATCAATGCTTTGTGACTCAACAAATATTTGCTGAATGATTAGCCAGTGAATAGTAATGAAGGTCCCAAATGGACCCATCGTTTTCTCAAACACACAGGGAGACAACAGGAGCTGCTCTGGAATAGAAAGGAGGGAACAGACTCCCAGAAACAAGTGGTCTGCCCCAGGGTAGCGACTTACCAGACAACTACCATCTAACTCACTAAGAATGAGCCCTATCCAGTCAGATTAAATGCCTACAGCCAGCTGGCCAGGATTACCAAATATCTTTCCAGGCCCCATGATCTTCCACACACTCTCTCTGTTCCTGTCCAAGATACTTGCAGCAGCCCAGGGCAGTTCACTGCTATAACATGACTCAGAGTGGTTTGAGAGCAGCCACCTGCCAGCCCACAACCATACTTCCTCAGGGAATCTCAGAACACAGAAGTGAGACAAGTCTGAGCTTCTCAGAAGGGAGCTCACCTTTAATCTGGAGTGGAAGATACTCCTCACTGTCACAGGCCAGCTCCAGATTCTGTCCTCCACTTGCTGAAGGAATGACTCACCCCCATGGCCAAAAAGAGACCCCCCCCACAGTTCCCACAGAAACCTCCCACTCCCACTTCCCCCTGGCTTATTTCCATAGACTTTGATGACTCCATTTCTCCTTCCAGAAGTTAAGATTTGCTTTTGTTTTTCTTTTCAGAGAAGGACTACCACTCCATGCAAGACCCTTTCTGGAAATGGTAGCCCTCATATAGAAACAGGCTGTGTCAGAGCCTGGACATGCAACTCATAAGAAAACTCTGGGTTGCAAGAGGCCAAACATGTGAGTCAGCTGGAAGCTAATCTTTCCCTTTAGCACTCTTAAAATACAAGAATCTTCTAGAATGAGTCCATATGTCGCCATTAAAGACGTCTTAGAGACTAAGCTTAGAAACTGGGGACTTTTATGATGTTAGGGCCCACATGGTCTCCATATAACTTCCCCTCGGTGTTTCAGTTCCAGAGACCACATTCTTTCTCCCTCCTGCCCTGACCAGATGTGTTGACATCATTAAAATGGTGTTAAGGACTGCTCATGTGGATGATGGGACCAGAGAGGCATGTTGGCAAGTATAAATTGGAGACAGAAAAAAAAAAACCTCTTAGGTGCTGTTAAAAATTAATTTTGGGCCAAGCAGTAATGGCTCATGTCTTTAATCCCAGAACTCAGGAGGCAGAGAGGCAGGCCTGCTCTACAAATCGAGTCCAGGATAGGCAGGGTTACACAGAGAAACTCTGTCTTGAAAAAAAATTATTTTTGAAAATGACGCACTATTTCATGTGATCACTTCTGTAAGCACTTTGCCAGCTGCTCAGGGGAGTCGGAGATGAAGTGTGAGAATGAACATGGATAGAACCACTGATCACGCTCAGCTGAGCTTATTGGGGACCATGAGTTGCACAGAAGGGGGACGCAGTCCTAGTTTTCCTGTCTCTAGAAATGCCTGTTCCCTAAAATGCTTACAGTTCTCATCCAATGCTTACTGCAGGTCAAGAGCTCTGCTGGGGCCCTGCCTGCACCACGAACAGAGGAACACTCGACAGAGAAGGCACAAAATCAGAAACAGCCCCATCACCACTCCTGCCCCACAGACACCCATGACCTGGATTAGGAAGATGTGTGCTATAGTAGTGATCTTTAAGCTACAGAAGGGAAATCCTGTCCAGCTCGAAGTGCAGTGCCTCCTATCTAAGCACTCGGTGTCTAAATTACCTTTATTACCATGTCTCTTCATCTCTAAGTCTTAAGTTTTTAAAATTGTCCTGGACTCACTCTGTAGACCAGGCTAGCTCTGAACTCACAGAGATCCACCTGCCGAGGATTAAATATTTTAGCATTCCTATAATACAGCACACCTTTAAAATCTCTATACATTTTGTGGTTTTCTTATCCTGCTGCCCCTCAGGCTGTGATTAATAGTGGATCCCATAACTGGCATTTTAGAATCAAGGAAACATGGTCTTAATGTCCAGGCCAGTGAGTGGAGCACGGAGCAAGGGCCAACCACACAATCACAGGCCTACATTTAGTTTGGTCTCATGGGGCTAAAGACCCAAGGGGAAGAGACACAACAAGGATGTGGACAGGAAGAAAAGGAGCTAGGGGTAGAGGGATAGCAGGACCAGAGGCGACTGGATTGGAAACAGGCAAACAGGAAAGCTACCCCATGAAGGCATCCACCTCAAAGACAAGGATAAGAGAGGAAATGTGTGTGTGTACCAGCTACGTAACTAGCCATAGGGTTGGTGGTGGGGGCGATAGAATGAGTGTCAACTCTCTTCCCAGCACTGTTCCACCTCGACAGCTGGGGGAGGTGGGAAGAAGAGGTCCCGGGACAAGGGAGAGGACTGCTACAAAGCTGGACCGGAGAAAGGCCCAGGGAAGAGCACGGGGAACAAGCAAACCCTCTGGCTGGATAGAGACAAAGACTTGACAGGAAGACCCGGGAGCAGAGAACTAGGGGATGCGGTCCCGGGAGAACTTAAAGGCTATGAACTGGGGGAAGGAAAGGCGGCGATGGGCCAAGGAAGCCGAGAGGGTAGGGGACAGGCTGGCGGGACAGCTGGGGGACCTGCCGGTGGGCAGGAGGAGGCCTCCACTTCTCACCCTTCACGTCGTTGGCGAGCTCCTTCCACGTCGGAGCGAAGGCGATGCAGTGGCCGCACCAGGAGGCGAAGAACTCTACGGCCCAGGCGCTGCTGGAGCCGTGCACAGCCGAGCGCACGGTATCTGCACCGAGCAACGTCAGAGGGTCCGAGGACGAGTAGAGCACCGAGAGCCGGGCCGCGCCAGCGCCGGGCAGCGCAAGCAGCAGCAGCGGCGGCGGGAGCAGCAGCAGCAGCAGCAGCGACGGCGGCCCCGAGCGGCGGCCGCACCTCCTCATCCTAGGCGGCTGGAACGGACGTCCACCCGGCTCGAGTTGGTGACCAGTCTGTACCCGGAGGCCGCCGCGCACCACCGGCCTCCGCCCGCGAGGGGGAGGAGGAGGAGCTACGAGGCTCCTCCCTCCGGGCTGTCGCCGGCTCCCGGGACCGCCCCCTGCAGGCCGCGGGCCGCAGAGCGACGGGTTGCGAGCGGCCTCGAGCGAGGGTCCCAGTGCAGGCCGGCGCTCGCCGGTTCCCTTCCCCAGCGACCCAGACCTCGGAGCTGGATCCGGGGACGGGTGTCTCCGGGAGGGCCTCAGGCCGCGCCTTGGGGTCCTTAACGGGGACGGTGGCAGCGTTTGGCCGCTCTCAGCCCCCGTATCCGACGGAAGCGCAGTCCGTTGGAATGGTCGTTACCGATTTATCTTGTTCCTGGAAAGTTCCAGGGGCTCCTCCACGCAGTTTTGAGAGTGGGAATTCGAAGTATGTGGGAGAAAAGAGCCACGAGGTAGGAGATTGCGGTTGTCAAGGCCCACGGGAGCCAGAAGCACTCACGCCTCGGGAGGCCATCCAGTCTAGGAAGCTTGAGGGCTTCCTACACACGGACGAGAAGCCCCTTCCCACAGTCGCCTGGACTCCGTTGCCGTGGAATTAGGGTGTTTTGTTTTTAGCATTCACATCCCTCCACACTCGAGGCTGTTGGGTTGATTCCTTCAGGTGGGGCTCCCCACAGCCCAGATGCTGCACTGCCCTTAAGCCTACTCGGACAGTCCCATGCTCTCTCAAGTAACCTAATCAACTAGTCTCGTGTTCACAAGTATAAAGGTGATAATGGATTTTCTGTAGTCACTTTTTGTACCTCGGGTGTGTTATGAGATATCTTGAAGTCAGTAGGTGGTCCTCAGAGGATTGTAACACTGATCCTTTTCTTTTGTAACTGGTTAGCCCCTCCCCGCCCCCCTTTGGCAAGCCCTTGAGATTTGTTACCCATTTTCTTCAACAGAAACTGAGTGAAATCTTGGAGCCAGTTCATGCACCAGGTGTTAAGAATAAGGCGATAAAAGACTAAGGGGTGTGGAATTTACACTGGGGATAAAGAGACTACAGATGACAAATACTATGGGGAAATATGCTTATAATAGAGTGACAAAGAGGCTCTCTCCTAGACAGTGGCCAGGGATAGGTACATTTTAATATTTGCAAGAACTGAGTCAATAATACCACTAGAGACCACATACAGGTTTGTATACTTAAAAAGAAAACAAAACAAAAACGACAAACCACTGAGTGTGGTGGGGTATGTCTACAATCCTAGCTATACTCTGTAGGCCAAGGTGGAACAATATGAGTGCCAGGCCAACTTGGGCTACATAGGGTCTCAGAAAACAAAACAATCAAATTGTTACATTAAATTCCTATCCTTTTATCTGGACATATATACCTTCATAATAACCTGGAAGCCCATTTCTTTTTCTGGAGTTCTTGGGCATCCCTGGGATGTCCAGTGGAATGTGTTGGCTTTGAGGGTAACTGGTTCCTGTTCTTCCTCTTTTCTATCTTGTTTGCACTCTGCTGGGTTCCATTGTGGGTACAATTCTAACAGCCTTCTTTGCATATCTGAGCTTCATATTCTCTTTCTACAAGCAGTCTTGGCTCTTCAGAAAGAGAGACCTTGGGAAAGGGCCAGTGCAGGCTATGTGCCCAGTACTGCCTTTTGCTATAAAGGCAGCATTTTAGGGTCACAGGTGTTGGAAGCATAACTTTCAGTCTGTAAGAGGCAGGAGCTTTGAGTAGGTTCATGCTGTTGGCACATGGGGTGAGTTTGGTTTTGTTTTTGCTTTTGCTTTTGTTTGACATAGGGTCTATTATATAGTTCTGGTTGTCCTGGAACTCACTCTGTAAACCAGCCTAGCCTTGAACTCACAGAGATCCTCCTGCCTCTGCCACTGCTGCCCAAATGCTGGGATTAAAGCATGTGTTCTCATCACCACCCCTGGGGCACATGGGCTTCTAGCTTTGTGGAAATGAGGTAACTGAAAGAAGAGAGCCCCAAGGTTGGGCTTGGGGTGTTCCAATTTTAAGGAAGTTCTTCTGAGGAAATCAGTCCCTGCCTAGCTTTTGTGGCCCCACTTCTATCCATCCTAGAGGCCACTAGGACCTGGATCTCATCCTAGTCTTAAGATGTCTCCTAGGACTTTTGGATTCCATGGATTATAAGTACTGTAACTGCTAGGTCAGGTGCCAGTAAAATGTGTCTTAAATGTCTCTGTTGTTAAAGGTCTGTAGTTAGTTTCCCCAGAGGCCTGAGAATTAAAGAGACATTATGTGGAGACCAGGCCCAGTGCCTGATAAAGACAGCGAAGAGAAATACACAAAGATTGGCTTGTCTCCATATCTTAGAGAATCAGAAATGGAAAGAATACAAAGTATTTGAATAAAGTAGAGAAAGTTTCTTGGCAGAGGCCAAAAAATATTAGGACTGGAGTTTATCATGTCTGAGATTTCATTTTTTTAAATCTTGGAAGCCTTTGTTTGGTTTTGAGAGAAAGCTCACACAAATAACACCAAGCCAAGAGTGACCTAGAGTTCCTCCTACTCTCTGTGGTCTCTGGGGCTTGGGAACTGTTGGTCCAGAGTTAGCAGAACATAAGAACCACAGCTCTGTGACTTAGCCGGTTAAAGATGCTTGCTGCCAAGTCTGTCTACCTGAGTTTGATGCCCCATGGTCCCCACATTGTCAAGAGAGAACCAACAAGTTGTCCTCTGACCTCCACTCCTTCACTGTGGTACCCCCAAGTAAATAAATAACAACACATCAAACACATCACAGTTTGATCTTACTGTGCTTCCTAGGATAAAAAGGTGACAGAAAAGGAAACCTCCCTGAAATGAGATGCAGAGCAGATGGGTTGCTGAGGAAACCATTGAGAGTGAGAGGGGGATTCTGAATTCCTAGGCAGCCCCCTTTCTCCTTCACAAACCACAATGGAATGGACAGGTGACCTGGCTGAGAATACAGACAATACTAGGTTTACATTTTTCCTCTCCCATTCAAAGCATTATTTCTATTACTCATTTGGTCCTCTTTCTAACTGTGAGATTGATATAGTCCCATTTTACAGTCGAGACTAACAAGGAACCGTGTTGACTTTCCCACCTATGAGTCATTCCTGTATTATGCATGAATTAAAGAGAGGGAATTTGGGGACCTAATGAGATAGCTGGTAGGAGGAATGTGGCTTATCCACAAATACAGATAATTACGGTGAGCAACAAAGGAGTGTTTGGTGAAACATGTCACCAGGTAACACATTAGATGACTTTCTACTTACTCATCTGCACCAAGAATCAGAGGGGTGTGTGCTCTTGGAGAAGTCCCAGCAACAGGAAAGATATGTTTTGTCCCTTTAAATTTGCCCCTAAGTCCTCCAGATAATTTTCTGGTATTAGTGAGTTCCTTTTCTTTTGCTAATAACACAGTACCACATGCTGAGAGGTTATAAGTAAAAAGGCATTTTATTTTGAAGGTTCTGAAGGCCATACTGGTGATGGCCTTCCTGCTGGCAGAATACCATGGTAAGAAACAGGGCACACTAATGTGTGTCTTGTCTCATTTCCCTCAGGGTTTGAGATTGCAGGGCTTTGAGCTTGGGTGCTCTCCCGTAGAACTGTATACCCAGCCCCTGAGTTTTCAAGACAGGATCTCTGTCCTGCTTCAGTCCCTCCCCTCCCTTGGGTGCTAAGGGTTATCCCCTTTCAGCACCACACTTAACTCTTCTCCCTCTTGTAAACTCAGAATCCAATCCTGGCTCCACCATGATGACCTTATCTAATCTAGATCACCTCTCAGAGGCCTCACCTTTTAATGCCACAGTCAAATTGTTGCCACACACTTTTATTTTGTCTCAGGCTCCCTCTGCAGTCCAGCTGGGCCTTGAACTCCTATTCTGCTTCAGCCTTCTGAGTGGTTTGATATAAGCATGTGCCACCTGCCATGCCAGGCTGAGTTTCTACCCTTTTAGTACACAATCTAATACTTGACTATCAGATTCCAACTCATGAAACATTGGGGTATATGCATATACTCAAACTGTATCCAAACTATTGCACTTTCCACAGCTGGAGGAAATTAGAATTCCCATTCTGAAAGTCTCAAAGGAAGTAAAGAGTCTCCTAGGTATGGCAGGAAAGAGAGAAGGCACATTCAAAAAGCTTACTGTATTAGTTTCTTTTTTCATTGCTGTGACAAAATAACTGACACCACTAATGAAGGGAGGGGTTATTTTAGCTCACAGTATGCCATCATGGTGGGAAGATGAGGCAGCAGAAGGATTAAGCAGCAGTCACATTTCAACTTCAGTCAGGGAGTAAAGAGAAATGAATGTTCATGTTCATCTCAGGACCCCCCTTTTCCCATTCAGTCAAGGACCCCATCTTGTGGGATGGTGCTTCCCACATTCATGATGGGTCTTCCAGACTCAGTTAAACCTCTGTGGAAATGGCCCTACATATTCTCAGAGCTGTGCCTTCTAGATAATTCTAAGTCCCATCGACTTGACAGTATTAGGCATCATACTTCTTGAACACACTTAATAGAGGGACTGTTTACAGAGGCATGTGTAGGCAAAGAGGACTAACTTAGAGACCAACAACTCCTAAGAGTCTGTTTAGCTAAACAGTGGGGAGAGAGGGAGGATACGTACTGAGGAAAATTAATGAGGGCTGGAGTCCAGCAAGAGAGGCCGCTTGACTGGAACTGTAACCACAGAATGCCTCTGTGGCTTGAATTATGAGGAAGCTGGAGAAAGCAGGACGCTACAGGGATGAATAACTTCCAACCCTTTCTTTTCTGGGCTGGTGGTCTTGGCCAGTACTTCCCATTGGCCAAAACCAGAGGATGCTCTGATTATATGGTCTGCAGGAACCAGCTTTTGAGGCAAGAGACAGGGTAGAGGAGGACTGGGAACGAGAAAACAATGCCAAGTTTAGAATCCCTAAACTTGGATCTTTCCAGGTTTTAGAAATGGTGCTGGAAAGCACAGACTCTCCAACAATATGAGATCTGATCATATAATTATCTTTCTAGCCAATATTTTGCATGACTGTTCTTCATTCTGTTTTTCCCTTTGTGAGGTATCCATTGAGGTTTTTTTTTTTTTTTTTTGCTCTTATAAAAAAAATAGGCTGCCTTATTAGTAGCACAGAGAAGTTCTATATTTATAAATTACTAGATGCAAGTCCTTGGCAAACTCAAAACATCTCTTGGCTAATAGCCAGCAGATTTTCTTAAGATGTGTCTTCAGTGAGAAGTTTTAAAAATTCATATGAAGTCTAATCTATCAGAGTTCTTTTCTGGTTTGTGTTTTTCATGTGTCCTAAGAAGTTTTTGTCTACATCAAGCCCATAAAAATGTTCTTATATATGTTTTCTTCTATACATTTTATCGTTTTGATTTTTACTTTTAGGTTTCAATCCATTTTGGTTTAATTTTTTTTCATTAATTCATTTTTTCAATTTACAGCTCCATCAAAGTCCCCAGTCTCCCTTCTTCCCTCTCTCCCCCCCTCGTCTTCAACTCCATCCTCTCCTTCTTCTAGGATGAAGGAAGCCCCAACATGTCAAACCCCCTCAGTTCATCAGTCACATGAAGATTAAGAGCTTCCTCTTGTACTGGGGCTTGATATGGCAGCCCAGCTAGGGTAAGATGTTCTACTAGCAAGCAACAGGGTACATGACTTGCTGCTGGGTGGAGTTTTTTTGTAGGATAGTTATGCTAGGTTCCTATCTGTTTGGGTCTGTATGTTGTAGGATGGTTTTCCTGTGTTATATGGTTAATATCCACTTATAAGAGAGTACATACCGGGCTGGAGAGGTGGCTCAGAGGTTAAGAGCACTGGCTGTTCTTCCCAAGGTCCTGAGTTCAATTCCCAGCAACCACATGGTGGCTCACAGCCATCTACATTGAGATCTGCCCGGGCATATATGTAGAGCAAATACTGTATACATAATAAATAAATAAATAAATGTTAAAAAAAAAAGAGAGTACATACCATGTTTACTATCTTTCTGTGTCTGAGTTAGCTCACTTAGGATGAGCCTTTCTAGTTCCATCCATTTGGTTGCAAAATGCATGATTTCCATGTTTCTGATAACTGTGTAGCATTCCATTGTGTAAATGTACCACAAGGTTTTTTTTTTTTTTTTTAATCCATTCTTTGGTTGAAGGACATCTGGGTTGTTTCCAGTTTCTGGCTATTATGAATAAAGCTGGTATGAACATTGTTGAGGAGATGTCCTTGTGGTTTGGTGGAGAATCTTTTGGATATATGCCCAGGAGGGGTATGGCTGGTTCTTGAGGTAGATCTATTTCCAGTTTTCTAAGATATCACCAGATTGGTTTCCAAAGTGGTTGTACAAGTTTGCAAGCCTACTGGCTATGGAAGAGTGTTCCTCTTTCTTTCTCCACACCCTCACCAGAATGTGCTATCTTTTGAGTTTTTGTTCTTAGCCAGATTACACCATTCTGATGTGTGTAAGATGGAATCTCAAAGTCATTTTAAATTGCATTTCCCTGATGACCAAGGATGTTGAGCATTTCTTCAAGTGCCTCTTGGCTTTTAGAGACTCCTCTTTTGTGAATTCTTGGTTTAGTTCTGTACCCCAATTTTTGATTGGGTTATTTGGTTTGTTGGTGTTTAATTTCTTGAATTCTTTATATATTTTGGATATTAACCCTCTGTCGGATGTGGGATTGGTGAAGATCTTTTTCCCAATCTGTAGGCTGCTGTTTTGTTCTAATGACAGTGTCCTTTGCCTTACAGAAGCTTTTTGGTTTCATAAGGTCCCATTTATTGATTGTTGGTCTTAGAGCCTGAGCTACTGGTGTTCTGTTCAGGAATTTGTCTCTTGTGCCGATGAATTCAAGGCTTTTCCTCACTTTCTCTTCTATTAGATTTAGTGTGTGTGGTTTTATGTTGAGGTCTTTGATCCACTTGGACTTAAGGTTTGTACAGGTTGATAAGTATGGGTCTATTTGCATTCTTCTACATGTTGACATCCAGTTAGACCAGCACCATTTGTTAAAGATGCTTCCCTTTTTCCATTGTATGGTTTTGGCTTATTTGCCAAAAATTAAGTGACCATAGGTGTGTGGGTTTATTTCTGGGTCTTCGATTAGATTCCATTGATCAACCAGTCTGTTTCTATGCAGGTACCATGCTGTTTTTATTACTATTGCTCTGTAGTATAGCTTGAAATCAGGGATGGTGATACCTCCAGATGTTCTTTTATTGTACCCATTTTGGGTTAATATTTATGTAGGAAGATAGAGGTCAGAGGTCATTTCTTCCCCATAAAAATGCCAGTTGTATTAGCAATATATGTTGAGAAGACTATCTTTCATCTCTGAATTAACAGGTTTGTTAAAAAAAAAAGATTTGTCATGTATAGATCTGTGTTTAGACCATTTTAAAGAGAGTGTGTAAGTAGGTAGTTTTCATGCAATGGCTCATGTACAGGCCAGAGGACAACTTTGTGGAGTTGGTTCTCTTCTTCCACCTTTACATGGGTTCTTGGGATTGAACTCAGGTCACTAGGCTTTCTCAGCAAGTGCCTTTACCTACTAAGCCATCCTGATCAGCCCTGGATCATTGTGTTGCCATTCTTATGACAATGACAGAATATATAGTGTTCTGAAATTGAGATAAAATTTATATGCCATAATTTCATCCTTTTAAAGTACACAATTCATTTTTTTAGTATACTCACAATTGTGCAACCACAATGACTATCTAATTACAGAACATTTTAATTATCCCCAAAAGAACCCATACCTGCCATTTCAAGCCTGATAAGATTTTGTTTGGAATTGTACTATATACATTAATTTTATTTTCTACATTTTAATTTTTAAAATATATTTATTTATTATATATACACTGTTCTGCCTGCATGCCTGCATGCCAGAAGAGGGCACCGGATCTCATTATAGATGGTTGTGAGCCACCATGTGGTTGCTGGGAATTGAACTCAGAACCTCTGGAAGAACAGTCAGTGTTCTTAACCTCTGAGCCATCTCTCCAGCCCTACACTTTAATTTTTAAAGTGAGCTTATTTTTATCAGTTCTCTGAGAGTTTTGTACAGTGTGTTTTGACCACATTTAAATACACACCTAAAAAATGAGTTAATTTTTTAAAAGAAAACTGTTCATGCAGTCTCAGACTCATGGGCAGGCAGCAAGAAATCTAGGATGGATTGCTAAAAGTTATCATCTGATTTTCAGGATTAGAATGAAACAATTTCAAGGCAGTTTATGCAGCAGTGAAGCAGGTGAGCAAGCGGAGGAATAGACTTACTGAAGGATTCCATCATGTTTGTTTTCTAGACTGACTACCTTATGGTATGTATTTCCTGGCTGTTGCCTTTAGAATTTTAGCCAAGCCCTTGAAGATGGCTACAATTTAGCCTGCTCTCTGAGTAACATTCTGATAGATATTTGGTCCAGAGCTATGAGCTGAAGCCAGTGTGCTGGGGTAGCTCTAGAAGAAAGAGAATTTTGAGACTGATGTCAAAACTTGGGGAATCAGATCTGAGTGAGTTTCTTTGGTAAGTCTGGCTGCTTACAAAGGCAAGAACTCAAGTTTCAATGCTTTCAAACTAAGATCAGGGAGGAAAGACAGAATTTCTCTCCTAACCCTAGTTAGAAATATACTATGGAAAAACTCTGGCCAGGCTGGGCTGTGTCTAGATTAGTCACTTTTAGTCAGGGACACAGAGAGTCATGGTTGCTCATTCCAGATAATGTGTCTGTTGCTCTAGGCAGCAGCACTTGTAATTAACAACCCCAACCAAAACCACAAGGTTACTTAAAGAAGGATAGTTTCCAATGACAAAAGATCAGGTGCTGCACACACCAAAGCTGGTGACAGCCACCATTAAAAAAGGCTGCAAGGATCAGTGAGGAAATACAAAAGGAGGATCATGACTAGGACAGAAGAGGCCAGCTGAGAGTGTGAGTACATCAGGAGAGGTATATGATAGGCTTACGTTTTCACTCATTTTCAAACTCTGCTGTGTGTGTGTGCACGTGCTTGTACATGCATATGCTGGGGAAGGAACCTAGCGTCTTGTGCATGTTCTGCCATTGAGGTACTACAAACCCGTTCTTTAGGTTTGGCACCCCCAAACCCGTTCTTTGTCTTTAAATAGTGTTTAGTCCTTTAACACACATTGAAATAGTGGTATGGCTGGGTTTATATTTATAATTTTATTATTTACTTTGTTTTCTTCCTCTACTGTGTGTTCATTTCATTTTTTGCTTTCTTTTCCATTATGTAAATGTTTTTTTTTTTTTTTTTAGAATTTCATCTTAATGAGTTATACTTCTCCATTTCTTTTTTTATTTGAGACAGGGTCCTACTCTGTAGTCCTGACTAGCCTGGAACCAGCTATGAAGGCCAGACTTGCCTTGAACTCAACTTGCCTTTGCCTCCTGAGTGCCAAGATTAAGGTATGAGACACATGCCAGGATGACCTCTGCAGTTTTTTAGTGAATGTTTAAAGTATTGGTTTTTAATATGGTGGCAGGGTACAATTGGTGACATTTGGGAATACTCTTGGCCAATGCTCGGGAAGATGGGTGCTAGTAGCATTTAGTGAGTAGACATGGTGATGCTTCCCCTCCCCACAAAGAATTATCTGTCAGAATGTCTGCAATGCTGCTAGGAAAAGGAACTAACATTAGTTTGCTTGTAGTTAGGGCTGTGCTTCCCATAAAGCACAGAAACTTGCTGACAGTACAAATCCATCTGCTCTCCCACTATCTCTGTCCTTTACACCAGGGGTCGTTAGTGTATCAAGCTTACTGAATCCTGTCAGCTGCCTATTTTTTTTTTTTTTTTTGGTTTTTCGAGACAGGGTTTCTCTGTTTAACAGCTCTGGCTGTCCTGGACTCGCTTTGTAGACCAGGCTGGCCTCGAACTCGCAAAGATCCGCCTGCCTCTGCCTCCCAAGTGCTGGGATTAAAGGCGTGCGCCACCACTGCCCGGCTTAGTTTTCTTAAACTTATCTTTATTTGCACATTTTTGTTGCACTTATTTACCTATTTCATGCGCACTGGAAATGAGCATGTGTGGAATTCAAAGGACAATCTCAGGAGTGAAGAGTTCTTCCTTTCACCGTGGAGGGCCGAGGGACCAAACTCGGGTCACCAGCCTTGGGGCAAGCACTTTCACCTGCTGAGCCATCTCACCAACCCTATTTGCCTTTATTTTGGGGAACATATTTTCATGAGCTACAAAATTGACATTTGGTTTTAGTATTTTAAGGATTTTTTTGTGGCTATGGATAAGAAGTTAGCAATCATATCATACTGACATTCTTAGCTTATTCTTTGTGTATAATTGGTTGTTTCTCTTTGTGGGCTTTTTAAAAATTTTTGCCTTAAAAGGCAAAATAGTCTGACTGTGATGTACCCACAAGTAGTTTTCTTCATATTCTACCTCAGGTATCTCACTGATTAAAACTTTTGCCTATAATCCCAGCACTTGGGAGGCAGAAGCAGGCTGATTTCTGTGAGTTCAAGGCCAGCCTGGTCTACGAAGCAAGTCCAGGACAGCCAGGGCTGTTACACAGGAGACCCTGTGTTAAAAAAACCAACCAACCAACCAACCAAACAAACAAACAAACAAAAATCAAAACCAAACTAAAACAAAAACTTTTGCCTAGAATGTGAGACACCCAGATCCAATCTCGAGTACCAAAAAAGTGTGTTTTCTTGCATATTTGGGAAGCCATTATTGTTTAATTTTTATCTTTCATTTCTCCTGTTATTCCAGTTACAAGTGTGTTTATTTATAACCAAACTATCACCACCTTCAGTTCATCTGGGGCTGATGGTAAATTGTCACAGCTGGACTGTTGACTTCCTGCTTAGAAGGAGTGGGGCCAGGTCATAGGACCTTCCCCTGAGTATACAGCGAACCAGCTATCAGCAATTCTTCCCTAATTCAGGTTCCCTATGGGTCTTTGGGAGGGGGTAGTAGAGACTAGGAAGGGATGGGGCGGAGTCTCTAGCTAGCCACAGCCTGCAGCTCTGAGGAAGCCATCATGCTTGCTAGGTGCATATTTTCCAGGGTGGCTACTCTGAGAGTCTTCCCCTCATTCTGTAAGCAACCTTACTAAGCTTCCTGGTTCCCCGGGATGAGGTTTGGTGGAACTGAATTCTGGCTTGTCATTCGGACCTTGTGTTTGGGAGACTGTTGCCCAGTTCCTGCTCCATCCCTCACATCCTCTTCCATGTTCAGACCCCCAGATCTTTGAAACTTTTTTTCTGCTTTTTTTTTCCTTAAATTTTGTTTTCAAGTTTGTTCTTAGATTAATTTCTATTGGTCCACCTTCAAGTTCATGGAATTTTCCTGTTAAATCCATTCTGTTAAGTCCATGTCATAATATGCTTCAGATATTAGATTTTTTTTTGTTTTGTTTTTTGAGACAAGGTTTCTCTGTATCCTCAACTGTCCTGGACTCACTTTGTGGACCAGGCTGGCCTTGAACTCACAGAGATCCACCTGCCTCTGCCTCCCAAGTGCCGGGATTAAAGGTGTGCGCCACCACGCCCAGCCCAGATATTAGACTTTTAATTATAGAGAATATAATTTTTAATTCTAGAATTCCTATCTACTTTTAAAATGATTTCTATTTTTCCTTTGCGATTTTCTGCTTTTTCACTCATGAAACCTGGTGGTGGTTGTTCTTTGAGACAAGTCATCACATCTGACTGTCTTCTCACTATGTAATCCAAGATGAGTCAAATTGTAATTCCCATTTCAACCTCCCAAGTACTTGGGGTTGTAAGCATGTGTCACTGTGCCTGGTGTTCTAGTTTGCTTTCTTTGGAGCTGTGATAAAACATGGTCCAAAAAAATTTAAGGGAGGAAAGCTTTCATTTCATCTTTTAGATTATATTCCGTCACCAAGGGAGGCCAATGCAGGAGTTCAGTACTGCTTACTGACTCCCTAGTTCTTGGTCAGCTACCTTTCTTATACAATCCAGGCCTACCTGGTACCTTCCACAGGTGGCTGGGCTCTTCTACATCATTTAGCAATCAAGAAAATGCCCCATAGACATGCCTACAGGGCAATCTGATGAAGGCAGTTCTTCAATTGAAAGTCATCCTTTCCACAGAGTGTTGAATTTGACAAGATTCACATATGACCACTGTCTTCTCATTTACTGCAAGCATATTTCCCTTGCATCATTTGAGTGCAGGGTTATATCTTGGTTCAGTTAGAAGAGGCCAGGCCCCTTGGAAAGGGGTCCAGTTATGCCCTTCCCAGGTTTTGGCAATAGGTGTATAAACTGATGACATGATATAGTTAAGGGTAAAGTTTTTATTGTAGATATGAGAGAAAGTACAGCCAGAAGCATCTGGTAGAGGACACAGCAGAGAGAAAGTAGTAGACTGAGCATGGCCTGGAGACTGGACCTAGCCATAAGAGAAATAGGAATATACAGAGGGAGAGTGTAAGAGAACAGAGAGAGGGGGTAGAGGAAGGTGGTGTGGTACAGGAGAACTGGTGGGCTGACCAACTGAGCTGCCTCCCAGTTCCTGATCCAGGGCTTTGAGCTGGCCCACCCCAATATCTGCTCATCTATGAACTTCTGGAGCATGTGAAAGGGCCAGTCCTGCAGATCCAAAGCTGCAGGATCTCCATGACACAGAGCAACAACAGGATATCCAAGAGGA
This sequence comes from Lophiomys imhausi, assembly GCA_907164525.1. Classification (NCBI taxonomy): domain Eukaryota; kingdom Metazoa; phylum Chordata; class Mammalia; order Rodentia; family Muridae; genus Lophiomys; species Lophiomys imhausi. Next base: position 3,352,092 of record CAJQZJ010033427.1, read on the forward strand.
GTCCCCAAAAGGATCTAGTATTGATAGTGTAGAAACCAGAGATCTCAAACCAGACCAATGACTCATTGCAGTGAACACTTGCAAGTAAAGATGTGTGGACAAAAGGGTATACTGTAGGGCACACTGCAGCTTCCACGACAAGATGGGTTTGTTTGTTAGGGTTTTTTTAAAAATTTTGTTTTATTCTGAGCCGGGCGGTGGTGGTGCACGCCTTTAATTCCAGCACGTGGGAGGCAGAGGCAGGCGGATCTTTGCAAGTTCGAGGCCAGCCTCGTCTACAAAGCGAGTCCAGGACAACCAGAGCTGTTAAACAGAGAAACCCTGTCTCGAAAAAAAAACCAAAAAAAAAATTTTTGTTTTATTCTAATTTTATTTTGTGGGGGAAGTTGAAAGGGGGCACAGGGCAGATACAAAAAGATGGAGAGATGAGTGGGCTTGGGGCGCATGTTGTGAAATTCACAAAGAATCAATTAAAAATTTTAAAAAGTTAGCAGGGTTGTAAGGAGAGTAAGTAGCTGGGCCAGGGAAGCCGTGAGCTGGGGCAGTTTAGGGTAGAGGAGGAGGTGAGAAGAGCTTGGAATGTGTAACAGGTACCCGTGATACCTAGGGAGCCTGAAGGCCACATGCCCTTTGACATGCTCACAGGCACCACAGGTAGACATTTGTCCCTTCTGCATTTTGTAATTTGGAGGAAATGGAGTTTCATGATGGAGCTGTTTTAAAGCTCTATTACTTGATTCCAGCTCCTGAGTCATTGTGTGACTGCCTTCCAGTAAGAGTAATTTGTGTTTTCCAGTTCTTTACATGTCAGGTGATTTGCCCCAGGTGATTTGCCCCGTCCCCATCCTTCACCTTTCTCCTCCTCCTCCTGATCTAGATGTTTCTACTCAGGTAATTTTGGATTGTCCTTGGCCAGTGTGAATCAGGTACTGTAGAGACCCTAGGTAATCCTTTTCAGATAGGGTTGGTTTGGTTTTTAGCAACCAGTCAAGTTAACTTGGTTAGATATAAGCTACAAATACCTCCCTCCAGGTGGCATTCCCCCAGATTCATTTGTTTCTACTCAAGTTAGGCTGATTTTGGCCAAGCAGAGCTTATGCACAGAACTCAGGAATGCCCCTGTCTTATTACTCTTTTCTAGGATTCTCTCCTCATTTTCCAATGGAATTGGTTGGACACCTTAAAATCTATCTAGGCCAGAAAAAAATTGCTGATTTTCTTTTCTTTTTTTTTTTTAACATGTATTTATTTCTTCAAGTTACATCTCAGTCACAGCCCCTTCCCTCTTCCCCTCCCATCCCACGCTCCTCCCCTCTTCCCCCTATCTTTCCTATCCTCTTTTTTTTTTTTAAGCTGATTTTCTTATAGAAAACTAAAACTAAACTCTGATAGATCTTTGGCTGCTCTGCACATGGTGCCAACCACAGCCTGCCCCTGAACTATCAGAAACGAGTCATCTTACCACGCGCTGTTTTCCTCTCAGGGGTTGGTTCCCTCCAGAATCAGCCTTTCCTTCTCTATAGTGTTTATGTGCAGCTTTAGTGTGCCCCCACACCTAGACTGCAGTTCTCACGTGCGGCTTTAGTGTGCCCCCACACCTAGACTGTAGTTCTTATATGTGGCTTTAGTGTGCCCCCATGCCAAACTGCAGGTCTTTCAAGTAATAAGATGAACCCCTAGGAGCTTAGCTGGATGTAGTGGGATAGGTGTCCAGCTTTAAACATTTTAAAATTTGTATTTATATAATTGAGACTATAGCAATAAATAGAGCTTTCAATGAAATAATTTATCCACAGTGATCTTTTTCAATTTGTCTGTATTCTCTTCTGTATTTCATTGTTAAACATACCAGTTTTTAACATTGTTATGACAATAGACATTCTGCTTATATAACACTATAAACAGTTGTGTGATTTTTATTTTCTTTTTTATTATTTACTTTTTAAAAAGATTTATATATTTACTTTATGTGTATGAATATTTTGATTGTATGCATGTATATGCACCATGTGTATGCTGTCGGATTCCCTGGAACTTGGCTTATGGAGGGTTATGAGCTACCACGTGGTTGTATGAATTGAACCCAGGTCCTCAGCAAGAGCAACAAGTACTCTTAACCACTGAGCCATCTTTCCAGCCCCTACCTAGGTTTTTAAGACAAAATATCAATCACTGTGTAGTCCAGGATGGGATTATAGATCAGTGCCACCATGCCTAGCTTAGGAAACATTCAACAGCTTCCTCTTTAGTAATGGGAATAATTCTTGCTTCGTAGTGTGTGCCAATGTCCCCAGTATACACACCCCAACTAGGTCAATCATAACATCATTGACTTCAGGCTTGGAAGAATGCACACAACCACTAAGTTCACACTTAGAAGTCAGTGTGAACTGGCTCTGGCACACCACTAATTATAGTGGCTGTATGCTATTCCATCATTCAAATGGCTACCAGTCTACTCAGTTATTGCTAGGCATTGAATGTGCTTACTTTTAGTGTTTTACAGTCATAAATACTTATGCATGTCTTTAGTATTTATGTCTTATCCTCTCAAAAAGTTGATTGGTCTAAACTTCTCAAGATAATCATACTTTCCAAAAGTATTATACCAGTGTTTATGCTCATAGCTATATATAAATGTATAAACTTTTTCTTTCTTTTCCTGAGGCTTATATAATGGGAACTGAAGCCTCACATATGCTAGACAAGCCTTCTATCATGAGCTACACCCCAAGTCCTGACTTATTTTAAAAGGACACTGACACCTGCTCCCAGGAGTCACTGAATATAAGGAAGCATTATCAGTACCTCCTCTCTTCCCATTTCCTTATGAAAAGTCTCACATAAACAAGTTATACTAGAGAAAAGGCTCTGGTTCAGTGACAATCAGCTCTTCCCTACCCCCATCGTGACCTTGCACTGAATATCATAACAAGTCTGTCAGGATGCCCCATACCCAGCTTACCTGTATGAAATGAAGCAAATGAATAAAGAACAGAGGGGTCTGAGGAGGCAATCTAAGGACAGCTGCCTACTTCACTTTCTAGCTTTCATTGGTGACTTTTGTCTGCTTTTCTTCCATCATTTGGATGTTCCTCTGACTTAGAGTACTGTCTGTCCCACTTTCATTCCCCTTTTGTCTCTTGCATCCCATTTTTGGGGAGAAGAAAATGTGGTATCCAATATTTTCTTTGGCCCTTCTGTCCTCAGTGACGAGGACCAAATGCTAAAGTACATGGCTTCAAGCAGAATTCATGTACTTCCTGTTGGCTTATGATTGTCAGGGCTTGATCACTGAACAGCCTCTGATACCATTAAAACTGAAAAGGTATGAGTCTTGCCAAGCCGCCCTCAGCCAGTGCTTTCCCTGGTCTCCTCCTGGAAGCAGGCAGGCTGATTGGAACCTGAGAGGCAGAGTTGTATGGTAGGAAAAACGAGAACTTGTTGATGCCTAGCTCTTCAGTGACCTGTGTCTCGCCCTGAACAAAATCCTCGAGGTCTTTGTTTTCCAAAGGGAAATGGCCACCTCTGTTTGATCACAGTGGTACTTATCCAAGTGTCGTAAAGTTGTTCTTTCCCAAACCACCCATAGAATAAGGCCCAACCTACGAGGAACCCTGAGTGGAAAGACAGACTGCTACTTGTAAGGTAACCCTGAAGGCAGACATTCAGCAGGGAAAAGGCAGGCAGAGGCAGGCCTTCTGTTTCCCCCTCCCTGTATGGTTGTAAGACAGCTAGCTACATCTGCCTACACACTTAGAAGCAACACCCACAGAGAGCAAGCCTAATGCAGGACTTGCCTTTGCTCCCAGAGTTGGGAGAACAAACTCCAGTTGTATTTCCCAACCCCTGTGGGGACTGGGTGGAGGTCGAGGTACAGTCCATGAACTGGAAGGGCATGATCTTCCAGTGCAGAGGCTGCTGCTGGTCAGAGGGGCCCTGCCCCTACCCTCATCCCTGGCCTTCTGGTGGAGCTCACCTTTCTTGGTCAGGTATTAGAGGACAGAAAACTTCCATGGGGACCGTGCTTGACAGTTCAAGAGGCGCCTTGGCTCACATGCTCTCCATTGGTGGAAGCAAGAGGAGCGACCTTGATTGAAATGACAAAGCTGAAGAAACTGAAGCTCCAGGAGGCTGAGAGGGTTGTACTGGGTCATCTGCCCCAGAACCAGATCCAGTCCCAGCCATGAGGAGTGGAGAGACAGCAGCAGAAGCCACTTCCTTCTTGGAGCACTGCAGTTCCATGCTATCACCAGACTGCTTCTCTTGCTCCAGAAAAATCCATCTCACAGCTTTTCCTCTTGTTTTTTGTGCCTTTACACAGGCATCAGAACAGAAGCCACCCCCACCGCAAGCCATTTTGTGCCTGCGTCACTCGTGTGTTGTTTTCATCCAGCTGCTTCATCTCAGTATGAACCTATCTGAGGTGTACTGGCTGGCTCCTAAGCCCCTTGTTGCTCAAGGACCTTGCTTCTGATCCCTGACCCTATGACCCCATCCCCACAAGAGCAATCCGTTCAGTAAACAGATGTGCTGTCTCCCACAGAAAAGCAGAAATCCTAGGTGAACTTTTGACCTTCTACAGGGACTGTCCCATCTTCTTCCTTCCCTTCACAACAGCAAAGTGGCCTTCGCTGTCTCTACTTCCTCACCTTTACCTTTGTTCCTCTTCCTCACCCAACTCTGATCTGTCTTCTGACCTCACTACACCCATGAAACTGCTTGTTCATGTGGTGGCAATCTATGCTGCCCCATGCCAGGCACTGCCTGCCTTCTTACCCAACCTCTCAGGGGCCTGTTGCAGCTGCTTGCTGTCTGCTCCGGGAAACACTTTCTTTTGGTTTTTCGGAGGCACTGCATGTATTCAGATTGTGTCAGCAACAAATGATCACAAATAGTGGCTTAATGCATTGCACATTTATTAGCTTACACTTCTGAAGGTCAGAATCCACCACAGTGATCTCTGGACTAGAATCAAGGGACTGGCGGGGTCAGGATCCCTCCCAGAGATTTTTGGAAAATGTAGGTTGTTGGAACAATTGGACATAGAACTGAGGTCCTAAGTTTTAACAGTGTTAGTTGAGGGTCATTTCCAGCATCTAGAGGCCACTTGCATCCCTTATCCTTCTCTGCCTGTCCTGTGTTGTTACCTGGAGCTAGAAAAATACCTGCCCAGGGAATATTTACATATCCCTGGATTAACAACAAATGCTGTTCCCTCCTCTACCATGCTCTCTTCTGTCCCTCACTTATCATCAGAAATGTTGGTTGAGGATGCAATTCTCCAGGTCTCCATCTTCAAGCCAGAGAATGTAGACCCAGTTCCTCATGATACACATTCACTTCTTTCTCTTCTTCCATCATCACTTCTCCGTGATCCTTTTTGCCTTCTTTTAAAAAAATATATTTTATAGACTGGAATGAGTAGATTGGACCCATTCAGATAGTCTAGCATGAGCTCCCATTCTAAGACTCTTAACCTTAATTGCCACTTGAAAGGTTCCTCTAAAATAATATACAGACAAGCTCTGCAGACTGAGCTAATGATGTTTTTTAGTCCCTCTGTTGGGCCTAATGGCACTTTCCTCTTCCTCAGTGGCTCCTTCGAAGCCTTCTTTCCTGACTCCCTATCATCCCCAGACTTCTAAGGGCTGGGAGGCCCTCAGCCTCCTGACTACTTTTGTATCCCCTCTACTTTCTCCTCAAGCAGATCCATCCAATTCTATACTTTGAAAATACCATCCACAAGCAGGTCTCATGGTGCCATAATCTCAGCTACTTGGATGGCTGTGGAAAAAGAATGACAAGTTCAGGGCTAGCTAGGCAACTTACTGACATCCCACATCAAAATAAAAAGGAATGGGGTTATGATTTAGCACTGTGGTAAAATACTTGTCTAGCATGTTCAGGACCCTAAGTTAAAGCCCCAGTATTGAAAGGAAAAAAAAACCTCAGACCTTTATTCCTAAATTTATACTTTATCACTGCACTGAGGTCAAGATTCTCATATCTGACAGTATTTACACTGGAATAAATTCTTCCTGCTCTGGTCTTAACATGTTCAAACCAGTACAGTTGACCTTACTTGGAAATGTGTATTTACTCAATCAAACCTTGAACAAGATTATCAAATGTTAGACATACTAGATTTTGATAGGTGCTCAATTGGTCCCTCTCTTTTTTATGACTTCTGCCCCCTGTCACTCTTTTCTTGTTAACCACTTTCACACTACACTGGTCTTCTGTTTCTTGTGTCAAGCACATGTCATTTTAGGGTCCTTGCAGGAGCTTATTTCTTTTCCTGAAGCATATTTTTTTCATTATTAATATCACCTCATCAGAGAGGTCTTTGGCCATCCTATTGAAGCCTGTCTCCACCTGTCCCCAGCCTCTCCTCACTAGTCAGTCTCAGTTATTTCTTCCCACTTCCTCACCCCTCACCTCTGCTGCTATATTGATTCCTTTACATGTTAAATGCCTTCTTTCCCTGCCTGGAGAGAGAGAGAGAGAGAGAGAGAGAGAGAGAGAGAGACGGAAGACCATAGGCTTTGACTCTCTTGTCCACTCTCATTACCAGAGGTCTAGAAAATGTCTACCCAGCTAAATATAGTACCTCATGTCTATACTTCCAGCACTTGGAAGGCTTGAGCAGAAGGATGGTGAGTTCAGGGCCAGGTTGAGCTACAGAGCAGGACTCTATGACATCTATCTCAGTTTTTACTGGGATAGATGATAAAGATAAGAAAAATGCCTTCCCAGTGAACTTCATAAATGATCGACAGCAAATGTCTCACTTTTCTCCTCCCCTTCTTCCTCTTCCCCCCTCTCTTCTGTCCTCTGCCCACCCTTCCCACAGTCTCTATTTTTCCTATGCACTGTGGCCTAAGGACAGAATCCTCCAAGTCTGTAGGAACAGTTCTTGCCCTCCACCACCAGCCAGGAAGCCAGAGTTTTTCAGCACTCAGCCTGCTAACAACTTGAGGATGCTTGACTAACCCCAAATAATAGTCACGAGTAATTGCTGGTATTTATATAACACTTACTGTTTGCCAGGTACTGTTCAAGGTACTTTACCCATGGTGAATAAGCTCACTTATTCCTCTCTTCCTCCTGACTGTAATTATCTCAATTTTACACGTGAAGAAAGCAAGACATAGACAGATTAATTAACGTGCTCAGAGTTTCATAATAAGGAACTGGTGACATCAACATCTTTAAACCCACACCAAGGGCCCCCTACCACTGCCCTAAGCTTCAAAAGACCTTCTTCCAGCTCTTCTCTCATGGCCCCTCCCCTCAGGATCAAAGAAGAGCCTGTGCCGTTGTCTAGAACACCCCTGGTACTGCAGCTGTAGAATCCTTAACACAAAGCCATGAATCTGCCTTCAGAGCCTCTTCTCTTAGTCCATTTTCCTTTTCTGTGAATGATGCCACTTTGGTGGGCTCCAATGGTGGCTCCAAGGCAGCTTTGTATGAAAGGTGTGGACAGAATTTGAATATGTAAGCTCAGTGTCCATACTGTGGGAGTCCCTAGGAGGAACTAGCAAGCAAATGTGGAAGAGGATTAGGTCATGCACTGGAGCCCACTTTTTCACATACCTTCTTTGAGAGTCAATTTTCAAACTCAGATCTCCTTGTCACTATGAGAGTTATGTGTCAAGGTAGAAGGATAAATATAATTTTACTTAATAATTGTTTGCTAACTCTAAGAACCCTCTGTCTAAATATGGTCACACACAACCTGTATGTGACCTCCATCTGTCTTCCTGCCCAGGGTTCCATAGGTGTGGGGATAGGCTGGGTAGCAGGGCTAGGATGTGAGCCTAAGTGACCTGTCTGAGGCTTGCTTGCCATATCTGGAGGTCTTTGTGTTCTTGATCCATACTATTCCAGCAGAGGCAGGTTCTGTGTGGTGGTTATGTTTTCCTGCTTTCTGGTCCCCCCCCCCCCCCACAGGGTAGCTCCAATATTGATTATATCTCTGGAGTCCAGTAAGCCCAGGGCCACTCCCATTGGAGGTCTTTGGCTGGTGTTTATCAACTGTTCACCACTGACCCCACAGAGTGGTCCAAAGCTTGTGCCTTGGGCTCTCATCCCAGCACCCCATCTTAGTAGCTGTGTGACTTGGGCAAATTACTTAAATCTCTTAATCTGTTTTGTGTCCCACCTTCAAATCCTAAAGGAAAGTCTGTACACACAATGAATGTATGAATGTTTCTTGCCATCACCATACCTTCTAGTGTTTGCTTGGGGACAATGCCTTTGACACAGCTGTCTCAGAGAAGCACAGGGTAGGCAGGAATAGGTACCAAATAAAGAGCAAAAGACATTTCCAATGGGAAGTACTGGTTTGTAGGCAGAGGTGAGCTAGAAGGGACAAAGCATCGGCTTTTCCCATCAGTGCTCAATGCCAGATTCTTCTGTGCAGTTCTCGGACTTGGAGAGTCAAGCCACTGCTCCATGTCTCTTTAAAATTCTTCTATGACCTGTGTCATTCTACTTCCTGTCCCTTTGCTAATAATAATTACACCACACATAAGACATATACACAGACATGCAGATTGTCTCAGGTTAGGTTCTTTGTAATGGCTAAATATAGAGCATCCCTTGACAAGAGTTTAATTCCTCAGATTGAGAAATAAAGGCTGCTGTTCAACCCATTATGACAGTCATCTTAAGCAAGATGTTACTGTAGGTGGAGCTGAAGAAAGCACCAGGGATTTCTAAAGAACTGGTGTCAAAGCCAGGTGGTGGTGGCACATACTTTTAATGCCAACACTTGGGAGGCCAAGGCGGGTGAATCTGTGTGACTTCAGGGCCAGCCTGGTCTACAGAGTGAGTCCAGAACAGCCAGAGCTACACAGAGAAAACCTGTCTCAAAAAACAACAAGACAAACTGGTGTCAAGATTGACAATGTTTTCTGTGCTCTGGTTAGGCGCATGTGGGCTGGTCAGTATTAGCACCGTAACACTGAACGTGCTTGGTCTAGCCTGGGCCTGGTGGCCCGCCCCCTCATATCTATCTGTCATCTGTTGGCTTGGTTTTCTCGTCCCTGCACAGACATCTGAAAGTCAGGCTTTGATAGCCTGTTTTGAACAGAAACAGTTCAAAGATAGGATCTGAGCCCCTGTGTAGGTTTTGGAGAAATTTGGGATCTGGGACCTAATGCTGGTGGGCTGTGTGTCTATGGATAGACACAATACTGTAGTTCTTGATCTGATCATGTAGATTCAAGTCCTTTCTCATCTACTAGTTGATAATCTGGGTAAGTTAGTTACCCTCCTTTGCCTCAATCACCTCCTCTACTAGCCAGGCGACTAATAGTATCTGCTTGATGGGGTAATTGTGGGCCAAGTGAATGAATACATAAAACACTTAGGGCCGTGACTAGCAAGATTCATGTCACTTAGTATCTTATTAGTCATCTCAAAGGAACCAGGCCAGAGGCTGGGGAAAATGGTGCTACCACATAGTCATTTTTAATAGCCTCCAAGTGATCTTGATTCTGGCCTGGGCATAGGTGTGTGATGAAGACACAAGACTGGGCCTTTCAGCAAGTGCTAAGGTGATTAGCTCTTTTCTGACCAAATAGGAATATAAGGATTGGATTCTTCTGTGGAGGGTTCTTGGTGTCTTGGCTAGAATTTTGTGGTTTGGGGACCTCAGTGCTATGTCAGTAAATATGAAATACATTCTCAAGAAAAATGGCCATGGCCACAGATAAACAGTACGGAGGCTTCTGAGGGAGACTTTTGCTTATGTATTTATTATCTTGTGTCCTTAAACCAGAATGCAGAATGCAAGTTCTTAGAATAGGGACTACTTTTGTGCTGATTTTCTGTTGAGTTCCATAGTACATAGAAGAGTGCCAGGAAATAGTTGCTACTTGCAAAATAAATAAACTGGTCGGCCCCTGGAGGGGTATTACTCAATGATATCCTTTGTTTATTAGCATATATGTTGTTTCCCCACACTCCACTGTAAGTCATGCAAGGACAAGAGCTGTCTTCCTGGGAAATGTAACACCTTCTGGCTAATGATGAGTTCAAGAATAATAACTCCTTCTCTGGTGCTCACAGGCCCAAAAGTGGAGAGAAGGAAGGAGGGCTCCTAGCCTTCTGGTCATAATAGAGCATGTGGAAGGGTGTGGGCCTGATGCTGCAACAAGCCAATAATTACTACTCAGTTACACCTTTCTGTACGCACAGACTAATAATTCTGACAAGAAAGTCAGCAGCTTAGGATGTATTTTCACATTGGCAAGCATTGCTGCTGTGGAAAGAACAGCCATTTCCCACCTTCTTTCTTACCTTTAGAAGCTGAAGATTCTGGATACTTGCTTTCCCAGACTCCTTTGCCATTCAAGCATGGCTCTGTGACACCCAGTTCTGTCAAGGACATATGATAGGAAGTTGGCTGGAATTTTGTTATCTGGAGATTGAAACTGGGGCCTTGTGTATGTTAGGCAAGTTTCGAAACCTACCAGGGCTGAGAACAACCCCCTGGCTGATTACTGAGCCAAAACCGCAGTTCTGCCAGAAGCTTTCAACACTTCATAGAATCTGGGGAGGTGTCTGCAGTGGTAAACTGCTTGTCACATAAGCACGAGGACTGAAGTCTGATCTCCAGCATTCATGGAGAAAAGCTGAGCGTGTAGTGTGTGCTTACAATCCCCCTGGGGAGAAGCAGACACAGGCAGATCCCAAGAGCTTTTGAGCAGCCAACCCAGCCACCTCCGTGAGCCCAGGTCTCAGTGAGAGGCCTTGTCTAAAAAAGCAGAGTAGACAACTCCCAAAGAATGACACCTGAAGCTGCCCAATGCCTACACACAAACATGTACCTGTACACATAACAGATGCTGCTTTTTGAGGTAATTGCTTTACTATGGTTTTGGTTTTATGAATAAATTCTCTTATGCTTATATGAATAATTTAACATATTTTCTGTAACATTTTTTGTAGGGTTGGGTACTGAAGCCAGTACATGCTAGTCAAGCTTTCTGTTTGAAGATTTATTTTATTTTATAATTATGTATATATGTCTGTGGGTATGTGCATGTAAGAACAGGCAGCTGTGGAGGTCAGAAGAGAGTACCAGATCCCCTAGAACTGGAGTTACATGTGGTTAAGAGCACATGGCATGGGTGCTGGGAACTTGGGTCCTCTGCAAAAGCAGTACACACTCTTAAGCACTGAGCCATCTCTCCATCCCCTCTAATATTATTTTAAAAGGAATTGTTCATTGTAATTTCTGCCAACAGTTCCCAGAGAGGACAAGATAAGTAGGAAGCCCTTCCCTCTCTTCTCATTTGACCTTTCTCCTGTTGAGGGTGGGTGACTTGGAGCTACTATAGTCATCTGGCCGTCTTGACCATGAATGTCAATGAAAAACTGGCCCAAAGCCTGACATAGCCGGGTCATGGGCTAGGCAGCTGACACTTTCAGCCCTGGGTTCTTCTTGAAAAACACAGTATAGGTGTTTTCAGGCAAGCATTTTTTGCTTACATTCTTACGTATTTTGGCTGTGATGAATCTTCTCAGTGAAACTGATTTTTCATGGTATTATTTTATACCTCAGCTCCTTTTGTAAACAAAGATGTAGAATGCAGTTAGGAATTATAATGTTTTAGTAAAGTGGTGGTAGTAGGTTCTCCTCTAGGATTCACGTCCTCTCTAGCTCTGGGTAGTTGGCTAGGTTTTGAGCGCCATGCATAATTTCTCTCCTGTTGAATGTGCTATAAGTCCAATTAGACAGGTATTGGTTACCACCAAGATATGAGTGTCACTATTGCATCCTTAGGGATATCTTGCTATTCTGGTTGTCATTGTGGTTCATAGGGATGACAAATGGGTAAGACTATTGGCAGCTTGCATAGCACTTTCCTATAAAAGTGAGGCTTTCATGCCAGATCCAATATGGATCCTCTGATTTCTTCATCCTTAGTGCATGATGTCTTCAGCAATAGGGACTTATCTTCCACATCTGGGTGGCAACCACAATAGCATATTGTTATGAAAGTCTCTTGGAGCTGGAGAGATGACTCAGTGGTTAAGAGCACTGACTGCTATTCCAGAGGTCCTGAGTTCAATTCCCAGCAACCACATGGTGGCTCCCAACCATCCATAATGAAATCTGGTGCCCTTCCTCTGGCCTGCAAGTATACCTGCAGACAGGACATTGTAAACATCATAAATAAATAAATCTTAAAAAAAAGTCTCTTGGACTACCCTAACCAACAGTATGAAAGGGAGTTTTCTCATGCTTGGTACTGTGGTTTCTATGAGATAGTCTGTGACATTTGTGGGGAGCCCTGTAGGCCCAAGTGGCATAACCTCATTTAAACTATATGTATATACACTTACATGTATTATATTTAATTTTAGGCAAATAAAAAAATCCCCAAGGCTTTTCAAACAAAACCAGAAGAAGGAGGTTTTTGTTTTTTTGTCTGTTTTTTATATTTAAGGAGTATTGGATGTAGGTTTTCTTTGAAAGTCTGGTAGAATTCTCCTGTGAATCCATCTAGGCCTAGCTTTTTTTAGTTGAAAAGCTTTTTGTTAGTTTCATTCTCTTCATTTGTTCTGTGTCAGTTTAGGATGTTGAGCTCTTCTTTGCCACGCACAACCACGGGCAACACCAGGACCTGAAAGGAGTGTAGTGGTAGACAGAGACACAGGACTCTGGGTTCATTTCAGAAATGAACATTTTTTATTTATTCCACTACAGTTTATATATTGGTTAGCCAGCTACTAGGGATAGGATTGCAAGTGTAGTTTGCGCAAACAGTATCTTTGACCCCTTATCTGAGTTCTTCCCCTACTCTCTTGCCCCTGTAGCCTTGTTTTGCCCTGGGGGACATTCCTCCTAGGCCTTACCTTCTGTCTATAGTTTTCTGCAGTCACAGGCCACATCTGAGTCAAGGTTTGTGCCAGAGATGGGAATTTCAGACCACCCAGACTCCAATACTTCTTAGCTTAACTTTGGTAGTTTGAATGAATTTATAAAGTTATCCCTTTTTCAGATTTTTCAACTTAATGGGGTACATATTTTTAAAATATTCCCTTCCAATATTCTGAATTTCTTTGGTGTCTGTTGTAATGTGTTCCGGTTCATTTCTGTTTCTCTTCATTTGGGTCCTCTTTCTTTTGGTTAGTTGGCAAAGAGTCTGTAGATCTTGCTTATTTTCTCAAAGAATCAGCTCTTAGATTCATTGATTCTTTGTATTGTTTTCTTTGTTTCTATTTCATTAATTTCTGTTCTGATTTTTATCATGTCTTGCTGTCTACTAGATTTGAATTTTTGTTTTTATTTCAAATTCTTGAATTATCTCATTTAGTCATTTATCTTTGCTCTTTCTGAGTTTTTTTTAATGTAGGTACTCAGAAACATAAATTTCCTTCATTGGTCTGCTTTGATGTGTTTTCATTTTCATCTACTTGCAGGAATTTTTGCATGATTTCCTCTTTGTCCTATTCATCATTTAGTAATGAGCTGTTTAATATCCATGAGTTTGTGTATTTACTAGAATGTGTGTGTGTGTGACAGAGAGAGAGAGGAAGGGAGGAAGGGGGAGGGGGATGGGGGAAGGGGGAGGGGGAGAGAGAATTTTAAATTAAATAGGACATTTATGGTCAGATAGAATACATGGAGTTGCTTCAATTTTTCCTGAAATTTTTTTTAAAGTTTTAATATCTTTTTTTACTTTATTTTTTATTTCTTCAAGTTACATCTCAATCGCAATCTCCTCCCTACTCCCCCCTCCAGTCCCATCCTCCCACTCTCTTCCACCTCAACTCACCCAACCCCTTCCCTTTTTTTTTTTTAAGTTTAAGGTATATCTTTTTCCCCCTCAACAGCTCCCCCTTTCAGTCCAACAAATGGCTCTTTCTCTTATAATAATAAATAAAATACAAAACAATAGAGGTAATTAGGCCACAGTTATGAGAGTTATATGGCTTAGCATACATTCCAAATGTCCAGTCCATATATATTTGGCCCCTGACTTTAACATTCTACTATCCAACCATCCGCATGAGTTTAAAGTTCTATATCTAACTCAGCTTTCATACTAACTTGCATCACAATTTTAAAAACATCTTAGATCCAGAACACTCTCTTGATTCCTAAACAACTCAAAATTTAATTATGAGACTCTAGCTATCTATTCTTCAACCACCTCAGAGACCTGAGAGGGATAAATATATCTGATTATATAGGAAGTGCAGGGCCCGCAGCTTCCAAAACTAAGAAATGACATACCAGTGGCTGCCTGGACAGTTCCCTTTTTCTCTCCATACATTACAAGCATCCATCTTCAGTCGTTTGGCCCTGTTTCTGTGACCTATGGAACACAATGAAAGCTGTGCTACGAGGAAAGCTCATAGCACTAAGTGCCTTCAAAAAGAAAATTGTGACAGCTCATATTAGCGAATTAACAGCTAAACTGGGTGAATTGGAAAAAAAAAAAGAAGCAAACACTCCCAAGAGGAGCAGAAGGCAGGAGAACATCAAACGTAGGGCTGAAATCAACAACTTAGAAACAAAAAGAACTATACAAAGAATCAATGAAACCAAGAGTTGGTTCTTTGAGAAAATCCTGAATTTTTTTTAAAGATTTGTTTTGTGTCCCAGGATGTGATCTATTTTAGAGAAGTTTCTGTAAGTTGCTGAGTATAATGTATATTCTTTGGTATTTGGGGGGAAATATTCTGTAGACAGTATTAAGTATATTTGATGTCATTTAATTCTGATATTCTTGTTTGTTTTTTTTTTTTGAGATGTCCTGTCTAATGAAGAAAGCAGGATATGGAAATTACCTACTGTTAATGGGTTATGTTAATTTGTCTTTAATTTCAATAGTATGCTTTTCATGAAACCGAGTGCAGCAGAGTTTGGTGCATATATGTTAAGCATTGTAATGTCTTCTTGGCTCACTGTTCCTTTAATTAGAAGGAACTGTCCTTTATCTCTTCTGATTGGTTTTAGTTTGAAATCTATTTTGTCAGATATTAGGTGCCTGCTTACTACCTGGTACCATTTGATTAGGATACTTTTCCCAACCTTTCACTTTAAGATGGTACTCATCTTTAAAGGTAAGACAAATTTCCTGTAGACAACAGTCAGGCTTTGCCTTTTGATTGGAGAATTGAGGCAATTAGTATTTTAAATTATTGAAAGGTGTGTGTTGATGGCAGTTAACTTTTTCCTGTTTGTGTTCTTGATCATACTTTGTGTTTAGTAATTATAACTTTGTTTTCTTTCTACAGTCTCTTGACTATACCTATTTCTCCATTCAGTTTGAAGTACTGCTTCCAATATCCTTTTTAGTGTTGGTCTGCTGGAAATGAATCCTTTTAACCTGTTTGTATTACGGAAGATTTTTCTTTCTACTTCAACCACAGTTGAAAATTTTGTTGGGTCCAGTCACCTTGGCTGGCACTTGTGGTCTTATAGAACTCAGAGGCCACTGATCCAGGCTTTTTGACTCTGAGTTTCTCATTGAGGAAATAATCTGTCATCCTAATGGTTTTTCTTTTATATATGACTTAAATTTTTTTCTCTTTCAACTTTTAATACTCTTTCTTTATTCTGTATATTTAGCATTTTAGTTATGGTAGGTTGTGGGGAGTTTCTTTTCTGGTCTTGTCTATTTTGCATCCTATATATTTCTTGTAGCTGTATGAGTATACCTTTCCTTAGTTTGGGGAAATTTTCTCTTATGATCTTGTTGAAGATCTGGTTTATGCCATTGACCTGAGATCTCCCTCATCTATGCCTATAATTGAAGACTTAGTCTTTTAATGGTATTCCTCAGTTTCTGCATGTTCCTTTCCTGTTTTAAATTTTTAAAATATTCTTTGCTTGTGTGGTCTAATTACTCTATATTTGAGTCTGATATTCTACTTGGTCCATTCTACTTGTGAGGCTCTCCTTTAGTATTCTAGTTGGTTTGTTGAGTGTTTCAGTTCCATATTCATTATAGCTTGAGTTCTCTTCAGTGTTTTTCTTTTTCTTTTTTTTTTGGTTTTTCGAGACAGGGTTTCTCTGAATATCTCTGGCTGTCCTGGACTCGCTTTGTAGACCAGGCTGGCCTCGAACTCACAAAGATCCGCCTGCCTCTGCCTCCCAAGTGCTGGGATTAAAGGCGTGCGCCACCACCGCCCGGCTAAAATGTGTTTTTCAAATTCTGGATTGTTTTTGTCTTTTCTTTTTTTAATAAATAAATTTGTTGCTTCAGGTTACATCTCCATCATATTGTTTTTCATTCAGCCTTATGTTTGTGGTTTCTGAGAAATCACTCAGGTGTTTACTCTTTAAATACATTCTCTTTGAGAGAATCCACTGAGCTATTATTTCTTTGTGTCTTCTTTGAACTCCTCAAATTTGTTGCAGTTAATGATTGATCTTTTAAATTCTGTGTCCTGAGGTTCATCTTATTGAGAAACATTTCTGTAGGACTAGTTGATTGGGGTTGTGGAGTGGGATACTGTCTTAACTTTCCTAGTGTTTGTACTTTTACTGAGACCTGGGCATGTGGATTTCTTTTGTTAGTTCTGTGTCTGATATGGATGAACAAGGTAACATGGACAGAATGTGTAAAGTGAGCTCGACTTTCTGAGGGGGATGACAAGTGGTTGAGACCAGAGGCTGGGTTAGCCCACAGGATGGGGGTTGGGGAGGCATGGGCAGAGCCAACCAGACTAAGCTGGAGCACTGGATTTGTGACCAGGGCAAGATCTAGCAATAGAGGAGGCTTCGTGTAGGGGAGAGTTAGGTAGATTCACCAGGCTGAGCCCTAGTACACATGTGCAGGACAGTGCTGGACAGAGATTGGATATGGTGCCAAGAAGGGATGAAGTCACATGGTAGCCTTCACCTTAGTTTTTGAGACAAGGTCTCTTGCTGAACTTGAACCTCAGCATTTGGGATAGACTGACTAACCAGTGAGTCACTGGGATCTGTCTATCTTCTTTAACCACATCCCCAGTGCCTAGGTTACAGGTGACCATGCCTAACTTTTACATGGGTACTGAGGATCTGAATTCACCATGCTTGCACAGCAAGCACACAACCCACTGAGCAACCTCTCCTACAACCTATATATGAGTTTGTTTTTGGTATTTCAAACAGTTTCTCTGTGTAGCCTTGGCTGTCCTGGAACTCACCCTGTAGATCAGGCTGCCCTCAAACTTATTTGAGGTTTTTGAAGTGATACTTTTTCACTGGAAGTGGATCCAGTAGTGTCTGTGTTTTCTTTGTTGACTTCCTCATGTCAAGTCTTTCCTCCAAGGACATTTTGTTTTATTCATTCTCTTCCTGGCACAGAGTTGTGATACACTTGGCTGGGTGTCTCTGTTCAGTACTCAGACCTTAGCTCAATGCTTGCTTTAAGTTGGTTGCCTCACATGCATGCTTTTTGGTGCTTAGAGTTCCTAATGATATGATGCCCTGTGCTTAAATGTCTTGAGAGAATCAATGATCTCTTCATAATGGCTAGTGGCCTGGATCTACTAGACCTCATGTTTCTAAACTGTGAGTCATGTAAACTGAAATAGAGGTTGTAAAAACTTTGACAATAGTAAAAGGTTCCTGAACATACACTAACCAAAGTATCAGTTGAAAATTAAATGCAAAATGAATCTGATGTGTTTCTGGCAGTGCTTGCCCACCTTGTATTGTGCCACTTTTCCTTCTGTTCTAACACATGAAAGGCCCACTCTGCATTACACAGGGTGTCATACCACACAATGCCAAATGAATACTGCTTGAAACATGCCCACCCAGATTGGAGACTATTGTCTGTTATGAACTGAGTGTCACTTATTTACAAAACTTCTACTT
This sequence comes from Lophiomys imhausi, assembly GCA_907164525.1. Lineage (NCBI taxonomy): Eukaryota > Metazoa > Chordata > Mammalia > Rodentia > Muridae > Lophiomys > Lophiomys imhausi. The sequence goes on from CAJQZJ010033427.1 coordinate 3,369,934, forward strand.
GGGTGCATGTTTTTAGTCCCAGCACTTGGGAGAGGCAGGTGGATCTCTGTGAGTTTGAGGCCAGCCTATTCTACAGAGTGAGTTCCAGGATAGCCAGGGCTAGACAGAGAGACCCTGTCTCAAAAAAAACAAAACAACACAACCCACAAAAGTTCTGCTGTTATATAAGCAGTTTTCCTACTCTTTGTAGGGTCCAATCCTTGGATCTTCACCCTTAGACATCTAGTCACTCACCCAGGTTCATAGGGAGATCCCCAGTGTCCTGTTTGTCTAACAGAGACAAATTATAGAAGAAAAGACTTCTAATATTTTCCAACTATCACCCCTCAGTGTATCAAGTCAGTACTTCTGTGGATTGTATTAGAATGCTTGGTTTAAAGAAATTGCTGTTTGAGAGGCTGCAGAGATGGCCCAATGGTTACAAGCACTGGCTGCTCTTCCAGAGGACCCATATTCCTTTCCCAACACCATATGGATGCTCACAACCCTTTGGCAACTCCAGTTCCTGGAGATCTGATGCCTCCTGCACCAGGCATGCATGTGGTACACAGAAATATGTGCATGCAAAATATCCATACATATGAAATAATACAAAATTAAAAGTCGATATTTGAGTTGCTGACTTGAGTTTCATTTAAAAGAAAAAGAAAAGGGTGTTACAAGTAGGAAAAATTTAGGAAGCCCTGACTTCTTCCAAACTTCCCTCAGCTCCTCTACTTTCATCCTTGTGGGGAAGGCAGTTATGTTCAGCTTCCTGCCTATGCATGGGAACATTAGAATGGGCCTTGGCCTGATAAAATTCCTTTTAAAGGTTCTACAGTAGGACTTTTAATCTGGACTAATCTCTTAAGGGTATATCTCTCCCTTCTTTAGATCAGCAGAAGTCCATGTTCTTCTTGTAATCATGTTTGTGGCTCCAAGCATGCCTCCATCTTTCTGCTGGGGTGGGGCCAAGGAGAAACTCTTCCACTGCCGCCTCAGTGAGACCTTGCAGCCAATATTGCCCATTACTAGCTGCAGAATGGATCTGCTGGCCATGGAGGACCAAGGCATTGCAAAGGGCTCTATCTATTAGTGCATTGTCCCCTTTTTGGCTGTAAGTAAATGCTGTGCCACTTTAAGCATCCCACTGTCCTCCCTCCCTGTCCTTCCTCCATGTGTCTACCCTGGATGACTTTGAATCGTACATTGGTCTCTTCCTTGGCAGGCACCACTAATCACTCTTATCAGTGCCTATATAAAGAGCCATTAGAAAAGAGGCAGGCGATGGGATGTTTGCTGTGCACATCTGGAGAACCAAGTTCCATTCATGGAACTCATGTAAAGCTGGAAGGTGAGAACTGATTCCACAAAGTTGTCCTCTGACCGCCAAATGCACAGTGGCAGGCATGTGTATCCCTCCATCATACACTCACACAATAAAAACCCACATTTTAAAAAGTGGAACTGAAAGGGTGACAGAGATGGCTCCACAGTGAAGATGCTTGCTGCTCTTCTCGTGGACTGGGGTTGCTTCCCAGCACCCAGGTGTGTGTGGCAGCGGCAGCGGCTGCTTAGAACTCCCAGTAACTCCAGCTTCAGGCCTTTGATGCCCTCTTCTGGCCTCCAAAGGACTTGCATACATACATCTTCTCCAGCCTTACCACACAAATAAACATGAATCATAAAAAAAAAATTAAAGTGGGTTTAAAAAAAATTGCCAGGTGTGGTGGCGCATGCTTTTAATCTCAGCACTCGGGAGGCAGAGGCAGGCGGATCTCTGTGAGTTCAAGGCCAGCCTGGTCTACAAAGTGAGTCCAGGACAGCCAGGGCCTGTTACACAGATAAACTCTTGTTTCAAAAAACCAAAAAAAAAAAAAAAGAAAAGAAAAGAAAAAATAAAAACCCTTACTTAAAAAAAAAAATGCAACTCCCAGTCGTGGTGGCGCACACCTTTAATCCCAGCACTTGGAAAGCAGAAGCAGGCAGATCTCTGTGAGTTCAAGGCCAGCCTGGTCTACAAAGTGAGTCCAGGACAGCCAGGGCTACACAGAGAAACCCTGTTTTCAAAAACCAAAAACCAAAAAAAAAAAGCAACTGAAAAGCTAATCTAACTTGTACTCAGCAAATTGGTGTGATTGCCTGTCTAGTCCACCACAGAACAAAAAGTCCGCCTTTGATATAAAATGGACCAAATCATGAAAAACTAATTCCCCTCCCAAAACCCTCACTAAAGTCCTAGACACAACACAATTGTGTGACATTGCCAGCATGCCCTGGACACACAACATGGCGAATCTGGCTGTATCAAGTGGGTCAGGCCACTTCTTCATGTGAAACTCCAAGTGACAATCACATGGGACGCTGGCCACAGACTACAGAAGTGTCTTACCTCAGTGGACACATACTGCAAATGTAAGCCCACCATTCTATGCCATGCACCTTTAGTCATATGCTCAGATGTCAAAAGATTCCAGTCTGAGCAAGACACCACAGTCACAGTCTAAGCAATAGCACAGTTGACAGGATCTTGTCACATAAAATAGATTTTGTGCAGTTTGTCGCAGATAAGCAGTGTGAGGTGAAAAGGTTCAAGGACCAAATAAGTATACAAACACATTAAAAACTCTGCCTAACAAGAGCCACCCAAACATTAAACATCACACTTGGGACAATAGGCTGCAGATGTTAGACAACCCTGAAATTGTAGCAGAATGGCAAGCAGGAGTCGCACTGTGCTGCCCTGGGGAAGTCCCAACCACTGAACACCCACCCAGCTGCTCTTTTCAGCTGATTTCCTGGGCAGTTGTGCTCTGGGCTGAGGCTGCCTCACCAGGTCTTCTTACCTCATGCCTGTGGCGATTCTTCTTCAGGGCTTTCCTGTCATGGGACCTTAAGGGAAGAGAGAAAGCTGAATAGAAAATGGGACATTAGATATCTCTGTCACACTGAGGGTCCTTAACACCACAGTGCAATGGGTGACATTATAGGATATCAAGGGGCAGTGGTCTCTAAGGAAGTTGTAGACAAGAGTGTCCCCTGGGAAGCTGGGGGGGGAGGGTTGTGTGTGGGAACCTTTTGCCCGCTGTGAAAACACCCTGAAAGGAACTAGCACAGCTAAAGGAAGGATTTGTCATTCTAGAAGTCCCTCTCATTCCACACTCCCATTGTAAGGGCTGTCTCTACACAAACACTTGGAATTTCCTAAGACAAATAGGACTCATGGAACTAACTAATCAAGGTGGCAAGGAACAGGAGTCATCCTCAGTTGTCCATTGGCAGAACAGGGTGGCACCTGTGTTATGCTGACCCTGGTGCACATACTTCAAGGAGGGAAGTAGAGCTGGAAAAGATGTCTGCCCAGGTGGGATGACTGCCAGCTGTACACCTGGAAGTACCTCAAAAACTTAACAGATTCTTGAAACTGGCTGAGTCCTTTAATCCCAGCACTCAAGAGTCATAGGCAGGTGGATCTCTGTGTGAGTTCCAGACAGCCAAGGCTACAACAGAGAAACCCTGCCTCAAAAAAAAAAAAAAAAAAAACAAAAAAAACAAAAAACAAAAAACAAAAACAAAAAAAAAAACCAGAAAAGTGGCTTATTCCAGACACATGCTTAGTGAAGGTCACCCTCCAGGGAGGGTCTTAGCGTCTTGATCTGGTTTTCCTTATAGCTTATCTCAAAATGAGAGGGAGGCCCTGCCTCCAAGCTACATCATCCATAGAGGAGGCTACACAGGTCCTATCAGACCAAGGGAGCTTATCGTCTCAGTCCCAGCTGTGCTGTGCTGGCTCTTTCAGTGAGGGCTAAAGTCACATGCAGTCCTGTGGGAATCATATAAGAACTGGCCTTGGACCTGAATGCTGCCTCCTCCAGCCTGTGCTGGGGGACAGTGGTGGTCCTCGGCTTAGGCTCTGGCTCTCAGCATGCCTGCAGATCTTTGTCTCCCATTGTCATGGGGGAGGGATGAAGAGAAAGTCCTCCCTGGACAGCCAGAGCAGGGTGTTGGCAACTGAGCTCATTGAGGCTGGCTGCATTGTAGATGTGTTGATCATGGGGTGGGGGTGGCTGGATCTAGAGCTCAGCCTCTCTTCTGGCTGTAAGGAAGCATTGCCACTTAGGTCCAGTGTGTCCTGTTTATTTTGGATTACCTTGAATCATAGGCACTTACCTGCCTGCTGATGTTGGCCACACAACCCAGCCACCTGTGAAAAGAGATACAATCCATCTCTATACTTTGCCCACTTTTCTGAGCAACTAGCACCTGATTTCTGATCTCTTCTGTAGTTCCTTTTTGTGGACATTTCACCATTCTTGGCTATGTTAATTGTTGTTCTCATATTTTGATTCAAAGTTACAGCAGTTCATTCTTTTTCCAACAAGCATGTCCTTAGCAGCAGCCACATTATCTGGTACATGGTAGGTATGCAGACTTTGTTATTTTTAGTGAGTTGAGTGGTATCTTAAGAGTCTGTTGCCATTTGGGGCCCATGGTTTTCTGAGGATTCCTTAATGAGGTCTGAAGGCACAGCAGACTTTGCCATCAGGAGGAAGTCAAATGTAGGTGAGAGGATGGTGGGTACTTCTGCCTTTTGGACAGAGAAGACTCATTCTAATAGTGCCACCTACTCCCATTGTTGGAATTCTTTGACTCTTCTGTGTATCTGGCTCCATTCCCCACCAAGCTTGTATTTCTAGACATAAATTACACCTTCCACAGCCAGTCATTTCTGCGGCCCACTTGATTATGTGTGGCTTTTTGTGTTATTTTGCAGGGCTGAGTATGAATCAAGTCATTTGGGAGAAATGGCATTTACAATGAGCTGGAAGAAGCCCATCAATGGTCAAGACAAACATAAGCCAGATATGGTGGCATGTTTGAATTCTACCTAAAGAGGAAGTTGAATGTGTTCAAAGTCTGAAGCCAGCTTGGACTGCACAGTAAGGATCCTATGTCAAAAAACAAAATCCAGTTAAGATTTATCAGGGAACTCTCTCCTGACTCAACCCCACCATTTTAACACATTCTTCCCTGAGCATGCTTGCTTCTATTGCAGCCTTTGACAGTTCGACATGCACTGGTTTTCAAAGAAGTGTTTTTTGAAGATATTCTTTCATTAGATTTTAAGCTCAACAAAGCCAGTGACCATGTCTGTCTCGCCAGCACTAAGCACAAGAGTCATCCTCAGTTGTCCATTGGCAGAACAGGGTGGCACATGTGTTATGCTGGCACCGGTTATCTGATGAGTCAACAGGCTGTGAGAAACCAGGTGCTTAGCTGCTGTGCTGGTGACCTGTGTGCAAGGTCAGCAGCTCTCCACACAAGAACAAGGGCCTGAGACAAAACAAGAAATCAGAAACAATGCTATTTCATGAGAACTCTTTCTAAACTTGGCTCATGAGTGGATAAATTAACACCTGACATGAAATTAATATATAAATCAATTTATTTACAGATTTTTATCTTAAAGTACATTTTAGTTAACAAATCTATTTACACAGGTATACATGGGACATCATCCCATTTATTTTACAGAGCGTACTTACAAACCACACCCTTTGTCTTCTGTGCAGAGCTGCACGGGTGTGACTATTGGCTGAAAATGGCCTGATGACCAGGCTATTTACACACACACAGTAAACGGGTTTATTTTTCATGTCTGCACAGTACAGTACACACAAGGAGGCTGAGCCTCCTAGAGAATGCTTTGCAATGTGTAACCAAGAAGGCTTTGCAAAGTCTAGAAGGAAAAGCTTTTAAACATAGGTTAATTAAAATGACAGTACCTCCTTTATACCAGTTTACATTTTTCTTCACATTTTTTATAATACAAAGATTTTATTGAATTGCTGCACAACCAGTTTAAGATGATTTGTAAACATGTAAAGTCCTACAATTTGCATTAAACATCATTGTAGTTTCTATCACTTGCTCTCTGAATTAATGTTTTATTCACTAGTATAATTCTTAAGGTAGTAAAAGATGTAAGTTTGAATTTCTTGCAGAGAAGTTATGAGTCTCTAACGCTGTGCTACAGAAATTCTTTTGCAAGTACACACTGTATTCAAGTATTGCAAAAAGCTAAGGCCACTTGTTTTCAAGACAAGAAAGTGAACAAAATTGTTTTTATCAATAGGCCACAACACTCTTATGAGCAATGTAATCTTCTCAGAGACCTGTAGTCACAGAAGGAAGTCACCTTCCTTATTAACTACTTTTGAGCTCTTCCCACTTTTCCCTAGAGTAAAAATTCCTGTTTAGACCTGAAGAGGGAACCGATACCCTGTACTTGTTTAACCCAGAGTTAACTGCCCTGGATAGCACAAATTGTTTGGACTCAGAAGTAAATCTGAAGCCTACATGCTGATTTACTACTAGGTTCTGACAGTGCTATTCTAAACGGTATTACTGCTGATGCAAAGATCTTTTAGAGGAATTACGCAGAAAGACGGAAAAGGACAGGGTGTGGGAGAGGGAGCAAAGATTAGAAAGAGGGAATATTTAGGTTCTGGGTTATGAGGCAGAGCTTCACTAAAAGGATCCCAGTATGGAACGAGTGGCTGGGCATCCACATTCGTCATTCCTGACCATAACAACAGACCCATCTCAGTTAGATCCAAATAGTTTAAAAATAGGAAGAAACCTGTTAGCTCTAGATTTTTTTGTGGTTTTGATACCAAACTGTAGATATGATTTCTAGCAAAGGATGAGACTGGTCTGTTCCTGCCTCATGTCTGAAATGCAGGGTTCTTGGATAGTGGAGACAGCTGGAGGAGGTTAAAGATGGCCACTGCCACGGTCCTGGAGTGTCCAGATTGCTGAGTCCATGGACTTTATCAGTATGTTTTTCCTTTTCTGGCATTATAATGTAGAAGGTAAAGATACACTTTCTTATAGATGTGGAAAACAACCTATATTCCTATTATAATTTGATATTCATTTGTAAAAAAAGCTTCTAGCAGCTGTAAAGTTCAGTATCATAAAGACAATGTGATCCTACAAACGGTCAAGGGATGTACGCAAGATGGTTTCTATCTTTCAAAGAACACAAACTGAAGAGAAATATCTTTGCTTTCATTGGCCACATGAAGACTATTTCCACACTACTGGTTAATAATCCCAAGAAACCTTTGCTTCTCTTAGTCAACTTGCTCATTATGGCTAAAGACGACAGCCCAACAGCAAAAGCACAGGAGAGATGCTGATGAGACGCCCACCTGAGCATTTAGAGCCCAACTATAACATTTTAGTACTTCCCTACTGTCAAGAGCTAGCACACCATTCACTGTGCAAAACGCAAATATCCCAACGATGATTTCAGCAAATCTTGTGTAATGACATGATGAAACTGAAGAGGAATGAATTTGAGACACAAAGGCAGGTTTGGAAGAAAGATGCAGAAAAGAACAAACATACACACTTAAGGGTTACGCTGTCTTTGGGTTTTCTAATGTGTTTTGAAGCTGTAATGTCCAGGGTATCTGTTAGTGTGAACCCAGTGGATATCTCACCATGCTGCTCTAGCTGGGACTGTAAGGTTACGGCATTTACATTCATGCCTAACATCATCCACATTCTCCGGGATTACAAAGGACAGAACTGGTGAAGAGAAACCGGTCTGGAAGGCAGGTGCTACGGGCCCAGGAGAGCACCATGCACTCTAACATAGCAGCTGTCATCTGGAGACTTTCTCAGATAAGGTAATAGTTGTAAGATGCAACGCTGCAAAAGAGGCAGGGTTAACTTAGTCTTTCAAGTCAGCTCCAACTCCTGCTGTCATGGTGACGTTGTAAATGCTGTTGACGAACTGAACTGATTTCTTCAGTGTGTGTATAGATTTGTTAAAACTGCAGCTTTTCTGTGCGAAGACTAAAACTGTAGAAGCTTTGAGACGGAGGTTTACTATTATGAGAATCTTTCATTTCTCAATAGGGACACACATCATCAACTTAATAATTTAAAATAAATTAAAAAATGTTCCACAGAGCAATACAAGCACGCAGACTATAGACAATATCTTCTTGTCTTTGGTGCACACACTCACTTCCTAAATCATTCAAGTAACAGCATCTGACTTCCTGGGGAGAGATGGAAATTCAAAGTTTGAAGGCCAAAATGAATTATTTCCACTTTTGCCATGCCTGGATGCCTGAGATGGTCCTGAGTATCTATAATTCTGAGAGCAGCTGCTAGGAATTGGGACAAATGAGGAAAGAGCAGGGGTGGGACAAGGGCAGAGTGACCAGCCCGCAGAGTCCTGGAGTCTCGTCTTCAGTGGGGCATTTGTTTTTTGCCCAGACAAGAAAATTAAACACAATGCAATGGTTATGGTTTTTTAGGTGATGCCCAAAAAGCAAAGCTACCACTTCTTTCTGATATCCACTTGGTGCTGCTCAACTTCAAGAATGGAAGAAACTAGTCTTCAAGAAATAAACTCCAGAATGTGAAACAGGCAGACAATCTTGAATTTGCCTATTTTAGAAGTGGTTATGGGTTTAATACTGTTTAATACTGTTCAGAGACTTTGACTGTATAGACCAGGATTATGTTTTCAAAGTTAAAAGATGAATTTATATACCCCTCTTTCCTGATGGGACTCAAGCCTTGTCTAAGCTCAGAGGTGAGTCTGGTGTTCTCGGCTCTCATCTGAGAGACCTAGTAGGTATGGGCGCTAATGAAGCATATGGAGATAAGGAGACAACAAGTCTCAACATCAGGGTATAACCCTGCCCACGGGAAAGAACCACGTAATCCAGTGGACAGTCTGTAAAGGCAAAGGCTGCAATATCAGATATACCACATTGTCCCATGAACTCCAAACCACCAGTCCATACGAACAAGTTCAAGGTCCAGAAGCGTTCTTGCTACGGTGGAGATGGGGTGTATATCAGGAGGCAGAAAGGCCCAGGACGCATGTTAGCACTCAGTGTTCGATTTATTTGCAAGATGTCACACAAGTAGCATTCTCCCCTGTTTCTCACTGATCCCATTGAGAACATCAATAGTATCTTTGATCAAGGTCTCAAAGATCCCATCAGCCAGCTGCATCTTCACACACAACTCATCCTCATCATAGTTAACCCACTGGGCTTCCTCCTCATGGAGCTCCTGGACCTGGACATTAGAAGGCAATAAATTAGCAAATCTGTCACACAGGAGGCACAGACTTACACCTCCCACAAGAATATGTCCCAAGGAACAATGTCAATACATCTTTAAAACTGGTATCTAAAGATAGCTATGGAACTACATTTCAACATGATGGCATTCCAGTATTTTGTAGATACTAAGGGTTGATTACAAGTCCACTCTGACAACATGAGTAAATATGTACAGAAGCTTACAGGAAAGAGAACCAACAAGTTTAGATCTACATATTGCAATGAAAAACTACTCACCCAACAAATGTTGAATATGATTCTAGAGTATTCTAAATAAATGTAAGTCAGCTGTGGTGGTGCACACCTGTGACTCTAGCACTTGTGAGGCTGAGGCAGGAGAATTGCAAGTTCATGGTCAGCAAAGACTACATAGGCTGTTTCTCATTTAATATTTTTACAAATGCAACACTGCTTAAGTTTATTTATTTATTTATTTATTTTTTGGGTTTTTCGAGACAGGGTTTCTCTGTGTATCCTTGGCTGTCCTGGACTCACTTTGTAGACCAGGCTGGCCTCGAACTCACAAAGATCCACCTGCCTCTGCCTCCCAAGTGCTGGGATTAAAGGCGTGCGCCACCACCGCCCGGCTTAAGTTTATTTTTAAGTAACTTAAAATCTCTTGCTCTTTTTTGCATTTTAGATTTTTTTGGGATTTCTAGGTAAATGAAAACTAATCAAATTAGAAATAATGCCTCTAGGTTTATTGCCTGCTTATTTTAATTTTCTTTGTTTATAATTTTAAATAACTATACTCCAAGAATACATACATTGTGCCTTCTTACAACTGTAGTGTAAGTGGGATGGAGGCCAGGTGGAAGAGCCCTGACCTAGTTCCAAACTCATCAAAACTACCTGCAGTTACAGGGTAATTAACTAAAAGTCTAACAACAAAAAAGCCAAGTAAAAGATCCTGGTTTGTCCTAATTTTGGTGTCATCTTGGGAGACGTAGGTAGGTGAAGCGGGGAACTAGTTAGTAGGCCAGCTCCCCAGTTTAGTATGGACATGACTTACAACAAAGCCCACAGCACCTAGAGGTGGAGAGAAGGGAGCCCACCATGTTCCATTGTCACACTTCTGTGTTGGGCTTGCCACATCAAAAGGTAGCGGCCTCACTCTTTCTCTTTGGAGGAAGGCTTGTAGGTCTTACAAATATCCAATCTTCTGTTCCCCAATTTGTACTTTGTGGAATGGATGGCTCCATTGAAGAGGGTTCTATAGCCAAGTAAATTTAAAGGGAACTCCTTCTCAGTGAATATAATGACAAGAGAAGTCCACCCTTAAACTAGTTTAACTAAGTTTCCTATGTTTACTAGGCCACAGACTCGCATTTCATATATAAGAAATGGATTTAACCTACTAAGGAACTGGTTTGAAGGCCAACCTAATGCTATGTGGTGCTGCGGAACAACCATGCTAAGGGAAAGCTAATAAGTGGGTCAGCAAAAGAAAATTCACATTCTCAGTTTAAGTTGCACATTTTTCCTTTTTTAAAAGGTCTCAGTCTTTAATAGGAAATCTGTTAAACATTTCTTTGTCAAAAACAAAATTTTAAGGAATTCTATCCTATGGAAATACTTTTTATACTTGCATCAGAAATAGTTCATGACAGTATTTGTCATCTCTTCCGTGTAGTGTGGATTCTCCCCCAAATAAATGCAAGGTTTTAATAGCTGTAGAAGCACTCTTCATCAAGACCAGTTGCCAACAATCACTTCTGCTTGTTTCCCAGAATGCAGCAGACAGTGGGGCTGAGTGAAGCCCATGCCGAGTATGCAATGAAGTCCTAGGTTCAATCCTCACTACCACAGGTCAGCAATCATTTGTCTTAAAAGCAGCACACTTCCTTTTTGTCTGACTCTCAGATCAAAGCCCATCTCAGTACTGCAATGACAACTATAGATCTGCCTCTGTTATTTCCTTGTAGTCTTCATTGTCTATTATACACATATCCCTCCAGATATGCATGTGTACCTCTGTGTAAAGTATATAAATAAATCCATTAAGTTATAAATAAAAGTCAGTCTAATGGTACCTCCCCCCCAAAACTGGGTAGCTGCAGTCTAGAACAATTTCTTCAATTCTGGTATCTCACACACATGTACAGGCACAAACACAGGCACACACAGACTAGAACAGTTTCTTCAAACTGTATTCCTCTCTCTCTCTCTCTCTCACACACACACA
>CAJQZJ010033427.1:3386409-3403470 GCA_907164525.1 Lophiomys imhausi
GAGGCCCCTGATGCTAGAGAGCTCCAAGAGTCCTGCTGAAAAAAGTGCTGGCCATCATTTGATGGCCAGATTTCCCTGAAGCAAAAAGAAGCTGGTGAGCAAAGAAAGCCTGAGCAAGACACCAAAAGGCCAAAGACTAAACCCTGTGGCTCAGCTTTTGCCTAGAGGGGTTTGATCTGTCGGAACAGTGGCCTAAAGGAAACTGTGCCTGGCTTTAAGGACTGAGGCAGAGCAGCTGAGTTCCTGATTCAAAAGAAGTAAGTTGGCCTGCAGATGGCTGGGGTCTCCCACAGAGAAGAAAGCATGAAGCCTTATTTAAGGTGAGACTGCAATAACCAACTTACCCTGACGAACCTGCATCTGAGAGATCCAGAAAAAGGACTGCTAAGTGCGTTAAAGAATCTACAACAAGCCGGGCGGTGGTGGCGCACGCCTTTAATCCCAGCACTTGGGAGGCAGAGGCAGGCGGATCTTTGTGAGTTCGAGGCCAGCCTGGTCTACAAAGCGAGTCCAGGACAGCCAGAGATATTCAGAGAAACCCTGTCTCGAAAAACCAAAAAAAAAAAAGAATCTACAACAAAGACTGTGTTCCTGACGATTGAGGAACTGCCCCAGAGACTGTATCATTCTAAAAGGTTATGAAAGTAGTTGTTATAATTATCAATAGGTTTAGTGGCTAGGTTAAAGGGGTTGTAGGAATTTATAGGATTAATAGTTAAGAAATTGTTGGTGTTTGTTATAAGTGAATTTAGTAATAAATAAATAAGTGTTAAATAATAATTTAAAAGTTCGGTTACACTGACTTAATACCTTCATCTGTATGAGACATCTCAAATTTAACAAGTTGAAATAGAACCCCCATCTTCTCTCACTCTTTTGAGCTATAATATTCAAATCTTGTACTAAAAAATAAGGTCGAAGAACTTAGACTATCAAAAATAATTATTATGAAAAAAGACTAATTGGGTGAGATGCTAGGGGTGGGGGTGGGGAGTGTGTGGTTAGAGGTGCTTGAATGCAGGCCTGACAGACTGAGTTTGATCCCCAGAATCCCCATAATGAAAGGATGAACTGACTCAAGGATTGTCTTCTCATCCCTACACACACCTCCCCGACCCCCAAAGAAAGAAAAATAAAGCTAACTGGGTATGATGGTTTTCTTAGTTACTATGAAGAGACATAATGACCAAGGCAACACTTATAAAGGAAAGTATTTAATTGGGGGGCTTGCTTACAGTTTCAGAGGTTTAGTCCATTATCATCATGCAGGGGACTACAGCAGCAGGTTGGCATATACTGGAGAAGCAGCTGACAGCGTTTACATCTTGATCCACAGGCAGCAGGCATAGAGACACTGGGCCTGGCTTGGGCTCCCAAAACCTCAAAGCCCACCCCCCAGTGACATAGCTCCTCCAACAAGACTACACATCCCAAATCCTCCCAAACAATCTATCAACCTGGGACCAAGCATGCAAATATATGAGCTTATGGGGGCATTCTCATCCAAACCACCATGATGGTGCATGCCTAGAATGCTAGCACTAGGAAGGCAAAGGCCAGGGGAATGCTACAAGTTTGAGGTCAGTCTGGGATACATAGTGAGAACCAGCTTATTAGCCTGGGAAAACTCTGTTGAGAGAGACAGACAAGCAACAACCTCCCTAATACACACAAATAAAAACTGTCAAGAATGTCAGATCCCAAAACCAAAAAGACCAGGCATAGTGGTTCATACCTTATCTATAATCTCAGAACTCAGGAGGGCTGAGGCAGGAGGGCTGAGGCAGGAGGACTGATATGAGATCAAAAACAGTCAGGGTTACATAGTAGGATTTGGTCTCAACACCCACAAAGTTCTAGCAAACTTATCTAGCAAAGATAAAATTTTAATATAGCTATGTAAATATATTGGATTAAACATAGAACATGTTTATAATGCAGATAAGAATTATCTCACAAAGGACAATCTAAAGTACCAGAAAAAAAGGAGTGGGGACTTTACTGTGGCAAGTGCTATAGGAACTTCCCAGAGGAGGTGAGAGCCGTGAAGAGGGCAGGTGAGGAAGTGCAGTGGGGAACTGAAGAAGCAGCAGACAACACTTGAAGAACTGAGCAAGCACAAGGAGCAGAAGGCAGGGTAAGCAAAGAATCCACTTCTAAACACAGTCAGAGAACCCAGAACTCACAAAGCATAGCCACACAATTAGAGACAAAAAAGAAAAGACCACTTTTCCAGAAAGGTGTGTCAGTGGATTTCTCAAGAACAAGAGAGGTCAGATTATAATGACATAGGAGCTTCAAGCTACTCAGGTCAAAGAACTATCAACTCATAATTCTACACTTAGCTACCTTTCAAGAGCAAGAGCTGATGAGGGCTGGGGGCTGTAACTCAGAGCATGCCCAAGGTCTGGAATCTAATCACCAGCAGCAACAACAAAAATCAAGAGTTGAAACAAACAGTTTAGGCAGAGACTAGAATCTGAAAACCAGAAGTTAATAGAATCCTGCAGTTTGCAGTTTTTGGGTTAGGGCAACTAACTCATATGGAAGGAGAGATACAGAAACAAAGGTCTTACGTTACTGTCTGTTCTTTTCCATACCTTTGAAGCATTTTTATAATTAAACATGTAAAAGATTTAGAGAAAAGAGACAAGAATGGGCTTCTAAAAAAGGAATGAAATTACGTACAGTTAAATAAATTTAGTAAGATTGTCAAAAATTGGTTAACAGTATCAGGCAAGGCAAGACACTCCCTCTCCCCGGTGACTCCTGCACGGTTCTAAATGGCACCCCCACAACACCATAAACTCTGCATATGCTCACTAGCACTTCACTTCTGCTAACTTGTCCTAAGGAAATTATCAGAAAAATATGCAAGAAATATCATAAAGTGTTCATTACAGCAGAGGACTTGTTAAAGTACAATATATCCACATAAGTGATTACTATAGTTCCATACAAAAATGGAGTGGTCCCACTCCAGAGGGATGGGATGGAAGGGATAGAAGGTAGAGAGTAGGAGGGGTGGAAAGAGGGCACAGTGATGAAGATGTTTCCTGAAGTAATAAATAAACAATTTTTTTAGTGGAGTGGTCAAAAGTAATATAGCTTTTGCCTGAGGCAGCCACCTTCCAGTGTTCCTCAAAATGACAAACACAAAGGGAAGTAAGAGAGACATCTGCTTTTAGGCCTTTAGTTGTTGCTTTGGACACATCCATATAAGTTTACAAGAAGGGTGATAAAAATACCAAGATTATGGGCACTGTTCAAAAAGGATGCCCCAGGAATGTTACCATGGCAGGACTAGAAGTCTACAGGATCACCCAGCATGCTGTTGGCAATGTTGTAAACAAGGAAATTAGGGGGCAAGATTCTTCTTTCAAAGAGAACAAATGTACACACTGAGCATACTGAAGAAAAGAGTTGAGATGGCTTCCTGAAACGAGTGAGGGAAATGATCAGAGAAAATGAAAGCCAAAGAGAAGGACACCTGGGCTCAGCCAAAACAACAGCCTGCCTCACCTAGAGAAGCACACTTCGTGAAAACTAACCAGAGGTAGTCTGAGCTCAATGCACACAAAAGAAAGAAAAGGGCTAGACTATTGAAAAAATGTGTGTGTGTGTATACATACATACATACATATATATATATATACTTATATATATATGCACGCACGCACACATACACACATGACATCTGGGGCAAAGAAAAATGTCTACATTTTATTAAATAAAACAATCATTCCAAAAGGGAACTACAGTATCCATTTAGAAAATTCTCTCTACAAAAACTTAAAATCTACATACACTGAAATATTGAGTTATTGAGGTAGCAATAGTTTTGATTAATCAGAACTTTCTAATTTTTCTAAAGTAAGCATGAGTATAATAAAAATTTAAACTCAAAAATGTTATTTCTGAGCCTTTCTTCTTTTGTACTAAATGATTTGCTGTTTAAATCTTCCTATAAAATGCAAAACTGCTTGTTTTTGTAAATCCTAGATTGTCCAATAGTAAGAGAGACAAGTTTATTTTGCATTTTTGTTACTAGTTAGTTCAAGATACATCATCATTTCATTTCATCATACATCAAGAACAAACCCTTGGAAAAAGCTATACACATGTAAAAATATGACCAGCAAAGAAGACATTCATATAATGTTTTTTTCTTATTTATTTCTTATTTATATCTTAAATTCTTTTTTTCTGACAGATGTGTGGTGCACATCTTTAATCCAAGTGTACAGGAGGCAGAGGCAGGTGGCTCCCTATGAGTTTAAGGCCAGCCTGTTCTGCACAGAGAGACCCTGTCTCTAAAATATAATGTAAAAGAGTAAGTAGAAAATTCTGTTTTCTTTGAGAGATCTTAACTACATAACCCAAGCTAGTCCTGAGCTCTCAGTGTTCACCTTTCAGCCTCTGGATCACAGGAATGCACCAGGACGTCTGAAGAGCTCTCTAGTCCTTGTGACAGACACACACTGTCCTTGCTCAGGCTACAATCTTCAGTTTAAAGGAAGGGTCTTATCTGTTTGATATTTGAGAGTTTTCTGGTAACAGATTGAAAAATGGTCTTGTGTGGTGTGGATATAAGCCTATGCTGTTTGGTACATTTCACAAAGACCTTCAGAACAGTCTGTTTTATTCATGTTTTAGATAATTTATTTACTACTTCTGATTATCAGTTCAGGCCTAAAGACAGCTCCAAATTGCTGCCCTGCCTCTCGCTGTTAAGATGATATGTTCAATACCTTTGATGTCAGATTCTAAGCAGGAAGTCTTGCACAGTAAACATTTATCTCTGAACTGGTATACTACCTATGCCTGTTTTCTGAGTTCTTTCAGGAAAGAACATACTTAAAAATACTTATCTAAGACATCTTCCTTAACACACTCGAGTAGCTGTCACACCTGTCAGTTGTCTCTTTCTCCATGCTCATTTCAAGTATTCCACCATTACTTCTTACAGTTATAAATCTAATCTTACAGTTTTCCCTCCTTAAAGTCCTTGTATCAAAAACAAAGAAAGTCATCCAGGATAGGCAACACAGGGGGTTGGGGTGAGATTGTACAGTAATGCAGGCCATGCTTGTAATTCCAACACTTGGAAGGCTGAGGCAGGATGACTGGGTTAAGAGGCTACCCTGGGCTCTACAGTGAGACCCTGTCTCAAACAAACAAACAGCATAGTACCTACAATTAGGATTATGGACCGTACTTGATGATAATAAGTAACTATTACTGGTTTATGTATATTTTAGCCTATACTTTTATTGTTATTTTAAAGTATACTCCTATTTATAAATAAAAGTTTACTGAAAAAACAGTATGCCATATTAGTCCAGCAGCAGCTTCATCCACTTGATATTTACCTCGTCTCCTAAAGGCATCAAGAGGACATGTCAAATGGCTAAACTATACCTTCCTAGGTTTGTGTGAATACTGTCCTAAGGATACATTTTGAGACCGCATCCCCTACCTAAGGAACCCAAGCCTGAAAATAAATACATGTTTAATTATCTTAATAATCTGTTCAGGTTGGTAGTTATCACTTTCATTTTGCAAACAGAAAAATGAGACTTGACAGGGTTACATAGACCTGGCAGGAGCAATCACAGGCAGTCTAGCTAGGATCCACATGCTTTCCTGTTATTTCACTACCTTCAACTGTGATTCACTCAAGTTTTGGCTTGTCAAGTTCTCCACAAATTTCTGTTGGCTAAGTTAAATTTTGTTCAACAAAAGAAAAGCCACTCTAAATCTGAAGAGTGGAAATGCAGCATATGAAAGGTGTTGAGTTTCAATCTCATTAATTCAAGATTATTTACATATATTTTTTCCTTTAAGAACCTATCTATACATTTTGAGTTAAGATGACATCATCAAAATAAAAAAGTTTTGTTGTGAACACTGACCAGGATGTGATCTACGCGGTCTCTCTTCTTTCTTCCAAATTTCATCATTTTTTGCCAATCTGTTTTGTGGGTTGGCTCCTTCTTAAGACTAAACAATTTGAGTACTTCAGTTGTTATGAAGTGCTGTTGAAATGAGGGGGAAGAAATAAAACACAAAAACAGACATCCTCAATGCATATGTTTACAACTCCAGAAACAGATTTATGCTCATACAGTATCTTTGGTAGAAGAACACTTAGTTCCATTTATAATATGGAGGCAAAAGCATCTCAAACATTCAGATTTTATTCACTTAACAATTGTGTTTTTAGGGCTGGAGAGATGGCTCAGCCGTTAAAGGCTAGGCTCACAACCAGAAACAATTGTGTTTTTATAGAATATATAAGGGTAAAACCAAAGACAGATCTTCAAAGAAAAATCATTTCAGAGTTGACTTTTTAAAAGAACCACCATTAGCTAATGAGAAACACTTTATTTATGTGTATATGTGTGCATCTATAAGCTCATTCACTTCAAGTAAGAGGCCAGAGGAAGGTGCTGGATCTCCTGGAGCTGGAGTTACAGTCAGTTGTGAGCCACCCAACATGGGTGCTAGGCACTGAACTTGGGTCCTTTGCAAGAATAGTACACATGCTTAACTGCTGAGACTTCTCTCCAGCATCTCACCAGCTAACTCTAAAGCAGCCAAACTGGTAAAGAAAGCATACAATATATCTCTGAACTGGGAAATCCCACATAAGTAGTTGGAAGCAATACAGTATGAGAAAAAGCACCAGCCTCCATCTGAAACAACAAGGTTCAAATCATGATATTAAAAATACTAAGAACATATCAGTAGGAGAGGCATGGCAAAGTTCTGTTGCTTTGTTTTGATTCTTGAGACAGAGTATTATTACTCTATGGCCCAGGCTGGCCTCAAACTTATTGTCATCCTCCTGCTTCAGCCTCCTACATGCTGGAACTATAGGCATGTACCACTATGTGCATCTGTAGCTTGGCAATTTAACTAGTAACAGTATCTAATCAATCGTCCTTAAAAGTCCTTTTAAAGTTAAAAATATTAACAATATTAAAATGAGTATGCAGTATCTAGTCTATCTTCATGTATAGACAGATATGCAGCTTGATGATAGCCTACAATATATCGTTTTATTTTAGCTTATTTGCTCTCTTAACTATTTTTTTTGTAACTTTAAAAGGTATTTCAATCAACAATGATCTCAGTGGAGGAACAGGATACATTTATGAATCAGAATCACTGGACAACATTTTCAAATTGCCAATGTGAGCCCCAAATTCCACTACTCCCTGTCTACAGACAGGCACACAATACAGCCAGAGATTTATTAACTGTGGATGAAGGAAGGATTAAACTGTGCAAGTGTATTCTGAAAAACTGCCAACTTTCAGTAGAGGCTGAAGCACCTCTGCAAAGGGTCAGATGTAAAGAGTTCAGGTTCGTGGGACATATGATCCTTGTCACAACTATCCAATTGCACTGTCAGAGCAGGAATGCAAGAAACACAAGGACGTCTGCTGTGGTCCAACAAAGCTTGGTTTGTAAAAGCTATGGCTAGATACGGCCCACAGTTTGCCAACCTTTGACCACACATAACACATCTTATAGATAAATTGGTGTCTGTAAGCATAAAATCTTTTTAAAAGAATTTCTATGAGTAAAGAAGTTTGAAAAACTCAACTCCTAAGCCTCACTGATCAAAAATTACCCTGGAATCAACAGTATTAACAACTGCACACTTGAGAGCAGAATTTCAGGCTCCTACCTTAGAATCTCCATTTTAACAAGATGATTTCTATATACATTAACTCTGAGAAGCACTGCTCTGAAAATGTAGCCAGGTCTGGTGACTCAAGGCTGTTATCTCAGCACTTAGGAGCCTCAAAGCTAAAGGACTGAGAGTTCAAGATCAGCATAGGCCCCATCTCAAACAAAACAGAACAACAACAACCAAAACTTGCTGAAGTTAGGAAACACATGAATGTGCAGAACAGACTGCACCAATGAGCATGTAGAACCTGACAAGTGCCTACAAATTCCAGGGTCAGCATTCCCTTTCACCCTAACCCTCAATTACTGCTAACTCCATCAACAAACACTTATGGTATATACAGACAAGTGCCCACTTCTATGTTATTTATAGATCTGTAGGAATAAATAGGAAACCAAAGGAGATAATTGGTAGTTTGCAGCTTACCTTGATTTCATCAAGGTTATTTGGATTTTTTCACACGTCGGAAATAACTAGAGTTGATTCTACATGGCTTCATCCAGACAGGCTGATTCAGGTTGGGATCCTCAGCAAATATTTCCTCAAAAATCTCTTTTGTTAAATCAAAAACCGCCTTAACGGGGGGGGGGGGGGGAAAAGAAAAAGAAAATGAAGCAAAACAACAGTAAGAAAATGGCTGAGAATCCAAATTTCAGAAAATGGACAAGCAACTTAAGAACAATGATATTCTTTTTTTTTTTTTTTGGTTTTTCGAGACAGGGTTTCTCTGAATATCTCTGGCTGTCCTGGACTCGCTTTGTAGACCAGGCTGGCCTCGAACTCACAAAGATCCGCCTGCCTCTGCCTCCCAAGTGCTGGGATTAAAGGCGTGCGCCACCACCGCCCGGCTAACAATGATATTCTTATGTTACCTGTTTGTAGACTCTTTTACTGGTGCTTTCTATGTCTAGACCCTTGCTGGAATAGCCAAGAAATTTTGTAGGAATGCTGAGGCTACGGAAGTCCTGGCCAAGTTCTTTCCACTTCCAAAGCTCCTCTGCTGCATTGTGTACAAGGCTTTCTACTTCTTGTGCTGTATGGGGAACTGCCAGTAATGTCTCACATGGCTTCTGGGGTGCTTGCTTCGGCTCTGCCATTAGAGGTACAATGGTTTCTTCTGCCTTGTTCTTTTGGATCTTGTGAGAAGAGCTCAAACCAAAATCTTCATCGAACCAGTCCTGGTCATCTAGTGCGCTCAGGAGCTCGCGGCTGATCTCAAGCTCAGCAAGTCTCTTAGCTAGCTCTTCCTGCCCACTGGCACCAAACACTGGGCTCTCCTATAGAGATAGATATTCAAATAAAGGGCCATTTAGTGAGTTCACCTTACTTAATAGCTTTTAAAAGACAAAGCACAACTATTATGTGTTATAATATCGCTATAAGATAATATAAAAGTACACTATAATGGTCACTGATGAACAAGAAAAAACTATCCTCTTTCCACTATTCTGCTTATATAAACCTAATCATTAAATTTCATAATAAAGTATTTATTCATTAGTTTGTTTTTTCCTTTTACATGACATTAATCATTCTTTTTCCAAAGGACTGTCACTAGGATTCTGAAATGAAAATTCTTACCTTTGGTGATTATCTGGCTCAAGTTAATCAAAATCATTACTTTCCTTAGTTATCCATGGGGAACCTAAACAAACTGATGGCCTGAGTCTATGTCATAAGGATATACTTCAGTTTTATCGGAATCAGAAACACCACTGGTAATCTCTGTAGGGCACCACAACTGAATTAGGAGGTGAAAGAGATCTAGGCTGAGAACCACTGGAAAGTCCTGAAGAATGTGGAAGGAGATCTAAAGTGTGGACTGTAGACTGGGGCCATCAATATAGCAGTTTAAAAGATGTTTCAGCTCCCAAAACCTGACAGTGTTCATGACAGCCCTATAGTGACTGCTCATGACATAACAGAGGGCAATTATACTTCAGACAGAAAAACAGCTACAAGTCCTTTAAAAACATAGTGATCCATATCTAATAAAAAGCAGGCTGGAGAAATGTCCACCTCCAGCCACACAATTAGTGTACACTACAAAGGAAATGTAACTGAACTTTTCTCTAGGGAAAATACTCACAGGTCTGGGACACATATCTGGAGAAGAAATCTCTTCTTTTTCATCTTCCAATTCAGACCTTAAAAAGCAACTTGGAACACTGGGTGATTGTTCCTCAATATTTTGGGGTGGGTCTTGGTGTAGTCCTTTTTTTTGGTCAAGAAACTCCTGATTGCTAAGCTGAATTTTCTCATTCCTAGCCTTTTTGATTTGTTGTAGTTGCTTAACTGTGTCTTTCACAAAAACTTTTAGTAAGTTGTCTGTCAGTAAGCTGACTGTTTCTAGTTGTTGCTTTGACTTTTTTTCTTCACTTATTGATGACTTTAGCTGAGTTTCTAACTGTTTTTTTTTCTCTTGTTAAAAGATCCAGGAGTGGGGTAGAAGGCTTTTCGGAAACTTGGGAATAAAAGTTCTCTTCCTTCTCTGCAAGCTGTTGTTGCTTTGATTCTTCAGAAAAAGTGCTGTCTATAGTAGTAGCACCTAAAACGGCAGGAACACTTTCTGTGGCAGTGGAAACAAATGCCTTGTTCTCCTGACAAGAATCTAGAGGATCTACTGAAGACTGTTGATGAACATGGGCTTCTAGTTCCCCAGAAATGTCTGGTTTATTGTCTGTTTCTATGTTAAGGCTTCTATCTTTATCCACTGAGGCTTCTGTGCTATGCATACTAGGTAGCGATTTCTCACAAAAATATTCAGCTATATAATTTTCTCTGTCTTTTAGACATTGTATATCTTTCTGCTCTTGATTATAGTGTTGATACTGTTCATCTGAGTAAGATTCTTCATCTTCATTTATGTCTGTATAGTCATTAAAGTTTTCTAGAACGTGAGATATTTTTTGAGGAGGGGCAAAAATACCATGCTTGTCTTTGCACACAAAATATGCAACACCATCATATGTTCCATTGTTATTTCCTTCAGGTTTATCTAGTTCTACTCCAGCCCAAAATCCTTTAGCAAAATTAGTTTCACCTTTAAATCGAAGAGTGCCAGCCTGAACATTGCCAATCAACACCCTATCCCCAATGTGAAAGTCTAGGAGCTCATCTGCAGCAGAAACTGTAGCCAGGGAAAGGGATTCAGTAACACCCTGTTCATGTCCCACGTCACTGCGCTCCTTACTTTTCATCAGTTCAGTAGGGGACTTGAGCTCTAGCAGCCTTTCAGAATGGACACTGCTGTGGATGGAAAGGCTTTTTTCACTTAGGCATTCGCTGATTTCATCATCACTTCCAAACCCAGTGGCTTTACTTCTAGAGCTCCTCATTGGCTGTGACTTTTCTCTGTGAGACTGTGAGCCTTTCCTGAGTGATGATGATGACACCTCAGAGTCATCTTTACTAACTTCATCAGCACAAATCCCTTTCTTGAAAGAAGACACTTCAAAATCCTCAGAATAGGATGATTCTTTAGGAAGAAAAAGGTGCTCTGACAAGGTCAAGTCCCCTTTCTCTCTGCAGTTTTGCTCATGGATCTCTCTTGCTGACTGGACGTCTTGACAGAGATCTGTACTCTGACTGGACTGATGCTCTTTCAGGACTTTCTCTTTTTCATGAAAAATTTCAACGGTTGATTTACCTAAATCTTTGTGAACATTTGCAGAGTCTGGAGGAAGGTCTTTATTTGAAAGGATTTCAGAGGTCAGGTCTAGCCTCATCAAGACTTCAGATGCCCCTGACTGCTTAGAACAGACATCTTCAACTTCACTCTTCTCTAGTTTTGAGTACTCTATTTCCAGTATTTCTGACTTTTGACTAGAATCTTCAGCCTCAGCCCTTGACACATCATAAATCCTATTAAGCGCATTTACTTCCTTGAGAGATAATGAGGGTGCACTTTTGAGAGAATCTCCAGATTGGGTCTTCGTTTTTCTCAATGACAGAACTGGAGATGAGGCCTGTAGCTGTTCTTCTATCCGGCTGTCCAACTCAACCATTCTCTTTGCATATGCAGATAATGACCTTTCTGATATGGCTCTCTCAAAACATGATAATGAAGAATCTTAAAAGAAAAAAGCAAATAAAATTATTTAATCACAATCTTTCAGTTCTGAGACACAAAATTTAATTAAAAGCCAACTCTCAGTTAAGAAAAACTAGTCAATAAATATAACTTGTTCTGGTCATAATATAAGATTGTTTTTTCCTAAAAAATACTGTATTAAGAGTAAATAGAACATTAAAAATGCTCAAGTTTGGAATAATTTATAAATAGGGAACTAAGTGTATGACAGCATTGTTTAACATGATCGTTTAAAACCAGGAGAAGCAGGCTATGTAGAGAATGTTATAGTCTTCAAGCAGACTATAACATGATAGGGATATACTGCTATTAATCTTCTAAAAAATACATCTTGGGGGACTAGAGAAATGGCTCAGCAGTTAGGAGAACTTACTGTTCTTGTAAAGGACCCAGGTTCACTCCCCAATACCTACACGACAACTCAGAGCCAGCCACCTGTAACTCCAGTTCCAGGGGATCTGATGCCCTCTTCTGGTCTCCTCAGGCACCAGACACACATGTGGTACACAGACACACATTTAGGTAAAACATCCATACACATACAATAACATTTTTTTAAATTTTAATGAATTTTTCTGGAGACCCTAAGTTCTCTGATGTGTGTATATAAGAAAGAAAGGAGAGGGGGAGAGGGAGCAGGAGTGGGAGAGAGAATGAAAATATGAGGTTATTTCTGCATATCTATGACCTTAAGGGCTAAAATGGCAAACTAAAAAGAAAGTATGATATGAGCTAACAACTCAGGAGTTAGGTTTTGTATTCCAATCTCCACTTTATCATTAATAGTAGGAAGGTAGCTTTGATTTGCCTCAGTTTAGTTTCTTCATAGAATTAGATTTTGTTTTCAGCAATCATTTTCTAATACTTGTTATTTATTTTTCAGTTAAATTGAAAAAAAAACACTACATACAATCATTTATCACATAATAGATAAACAATCGGATCAGGGAGAAATTTAGAGATGTTAATAGAACCCAGCTACTTGATTTTCACTCCTCACTTTTTATGAGAAATGTTGGACAATAAATACTGACTTAAGAAAGAAGAACTGAGGCATCTATGTTCATAGCAGCCTTGTTTGTAATAGCTGGAAACTGGAAACAACCCAGATATCCCTCAACCAAGGAATGGATTAAAAAACTGTGGTACATCTACACAATGGAATATTACTCAGCTATCAGAAACAAGGAAATCATGCAATTTGCAGCCAAATGGATGGAACTAGAGAAGCTCATCCTGAGTGAGCTAACCCAGATTCAGAAGGATGCACATGGCATCTATTCACTTATAGTAGGATTTTAGCCATATAGTACAGGATAACTATACTACAACCAATGCACCAAAGGGAACAGGAACATAGACTTTTTGTTTTTTGTTTTGTTTTCTCTGTCAATGAAACACTTTTCCCTAGTGGTGCTGCCTTGTAGCCCCCAGGAGGCTCTTGGCCCTCATATGACTGCTGAACTGGGGCGGGGGACTGTTATGTAGGGACACTCCACTCCAGAGGAGTGGGATGGAAGGGATACGGGGTAGAGGGTGGGAGGGCGGGACTGGGAGGGGTGGAAAGAGGGCACTGTGATGGAGATGTAACCTGAAGTAATAAATATTAAAAAAAAAAAAGAATAACAACAACAACTGAGGCCTGGAACAAAAAGTTCCCAACAGTCTCTGTACTTGGGAGTGTATGGTAAAAGGACAACCCAAGCCCAGAGATTCCAGTCAGAGTGAGCACCAATCCAGACTGCCAGAGGATAAAACAGAACAAGATGAAATGCAAGTAACTTAAATGCTAAAGAATTGAGGAAATAGACCTTTCTAAATCAAAAGGCTGTGTGTGTGTGTGTGTGTGTGTATGTGTGTATGTGTGTGTGTGTGTGTGTGTGTCTGTCTGTCTGTCTGCCACATGGGTGTGTAGGAGGAGGAGTGAGGTCCTGCAGAGCTGGAATTAGCACGGCAGCTGTAACCAGTCTGAGATAAGTGCTGAGGACCCGACTTGGAAAAGCATTACATGCTCTTAACTGAGGAGCCATCCCTGTAGCCCCAGAAATGCACTTCGTAGAGGCAGAATTCTGCAGGCTTTCAACTACGTCTATACAACTTCGCTCTTCCAGGCACATACCAACATGTTCAGCAATGGATGCCAAGGACCCTCTGGAGCGCTCTGACTCTGTTACAGATTTCCAATTTTTTGCTGTTTCAGATCTGAAGTGGAAAAAGTAATAAGATGAAATATAATGCAGACATTAGTAAAACTGTAACAATAAATGGATACTCTTAGACAAGTCTTCCTTTGCTATAGGAAGCATTTCAAATAGCTGCCTGTTTCTGGCCCTTGCCATTCTCTGTGGATGAACTCAATGAGAAAAGTAGAGGTCATCAGGTATCAAATGTCTTATCATGCCTTTTTAGCTACAAATTCATCTAGATTTGTAACCAACAACTTCCTTTCCTCCTGCTATCTGAGGGGAAAAAAGGCATGTCTTTTATTTTCCTTTCCTTATTTTATATGTATGCCTCAACCATTAAAACCAAAAATCACATACACATCTTCTCTCCCCCCCCCCATTCTCTGTCTGTCTCTGTTGCTCGTTCTGGTAATCTTGTTTGAAGTACTAGGGATGAAGCCAGCGCCTTGTTCCATCAGACACATGTCCCACCACTAAGCTCCAACCGCTCTTTGCTCACCACCTTCCTTTCATTCAGTTGCTGGCCATACTGTTTGGCTTCCAGTTTTTGCTTATAAATAACTTCAATGTTGATATTTAGTTTTATTTACACTTGCTTCCCTTTTCTCTCCAAATGAATGCTTTTCCAGCTTCATCTACCCTTTATATCTCTCTGTGTGTAGTAATTTCATTATTTCTCTCCTTGATACTTATACAGTTTTTTTGTATGAATCACAACACCTGAAAATTAACATTTAAACCCAAAATCCTAAGTTTCCCACAACCATCTTTGCTTTTAAGGCAATGGAAGCCTGGCCCAACTGACTAAGAAAGATCTAGAGGCTCTCAACTTCCTGTTTCCCATCCAATGCTTTAGACAATGCTACTTCTTACAAATTCCTAAAATACATCTTTTATTTTTATTTTCTATTTTTATTACTGCTGTTTATTTGAGGCTTGGCTTATACTGCTTTTCTTTTGGGATCTAAGCTTATTTCTTCTAATCTTTCCTCCATATAAGAGTCAGAAAAGTCTCTATAAATACAAATATTTTCTGGTGCTGGAGACTGAATGCACAGCTGCACATAAACTAAATATCCTGATATTCTACTGCTGAGCAACAGCCCTACATAGCTCCTTGCCAAAAATATCTAATAGCTTAAGAAAGCCATTCCGTAAGTACTTTATTTACTTACTTGTACAGACTGACCCTGAGCTTGCTATAGACAAGAGGGTGATCTTGAACTTCTGGTCTTCCTGCCTTCACTTCCTGAGTACTAAGATCACAGGTATGTGTCACCATGTCTAGTCTATGTGGTGCTAGGGACTGAACCCAGGACTTCATGCATGTTAGGCAAGTATGCTACCAACTGAGCTATATCCCGCTCTAATAGTATATTTTTTAGAGCAGCGGTTCTCAACCTTCCTCATGCTGTGACCCTTTAATACAGTTCCTCATGGTGTGGTGACCCCAACTATAAAAGTACTTCGTTGCTACTTCATAACTATAATTTTGCTACTGTTATGAATTGTTATATAAATATCAGATAATGCAGGGATCTGATAGGGTCTGTCATGACCCACAGGTTAAGAACCATGATTTAGAGATCAGACTAAAACTTGCATTTTATAAGATAATGGAAAAAATAGGAAACAATAACAAATAAAATCTAAGAAAAAATCTTGTAAAAATATCTAATTGCTGATATATGCTATTTGAGGACAGCTGGATATATGTTTGTGACTGCTTAAAAAAATACTTCCCAATCTATGGGGGAGGATCCAAGATGGCGCCGACCATAGAGCAGTGCATCTGAGTAGTAGGTGACTGAGATTAGTCACTGTGGCGTGAATGTGAGGTCCCCTAGCCTACAGTGAAACACAGACGGTGTCTGAATTCCCACAGCAAACATCGAGACCGGTCACCAGGTAAAACAGCCCACGCAATTCCCCAGAACACAACCCTGAGATCAGCCAGCTCCGTCACCAGTCTGGAGAGGAGCTCTGGCTAGAGATCTAGCCCAGGAGCGGATCCAGCCCACGGCTCCAGCCACAGACCAGCGGCCCGCCTGTCTGCCTGATATCCAGCCTGCACTCGAGCCTTACCACAAGAGCAAAGGAGATTTAAAGCATCCATTCAAGGAATCCGGGGACAACTGGACAACGGAAACCTCAGCAGAAAACAGATCAGACACCAAAGAAGACAAGTGGCCCAGATGATCCAACCCTGCAGACTTCTTCAATAGCAGTTTCCTCAAAAGTCTATAACCACAACAACTCAAAATCGCTAAGATCGTTCAGCTCCACAGACTACTCCAGCCAGATCTTCAGTAAAGCTCCGAAGATCAGCTTCTGTCTATGAACTTCTTAGGACATCTAAAGAGCTGAGCACAAAAGGACTGAACATCAAATGATTCTATTAACATTTTTAACCATTTTTCCATTCTTATTTGGGCCCCAAACAGGTTTACTACGTCCCAAATCAGCAGGAAGTCATTTTAAGAGAACAACGTCCCATCCCCAGAAGGTGGGGAGGGTGTTCCCCCCACTTTGGTTATTTGATAGATAATAGAAAATTTTGTTATTTAGGGGAAAAGACTACAAGTTATTAAATGGTCTTGTTAAATGGGTTTGGGAGGTTAGACTCAGGGACTTCTCTCTTTTTCTTTTCTGCATCCTCCTTTCTCTACTATATAGGAGTGAACAGACTTGAGAAAAATGGGACATAGACATAGTACAGGAAAGATCAAGAAAAAAGGACAGATTATTGAATATAGCCTTATACCTTTGTATACTGATAGAAAATTAATATTACATTTGGCTAAATTGGTATTGATCATTGTATATTAATGCAAAATTAAGATTGTATAGGGCTACATTGGTATTGATCTTTGTATATTGATACAAAATTAAGATTATATTTGGCCACAATGGTATTGACCCTTGTATATTAATGTAAAATTAAGATTGTATTGGGCTACATCGGTATTGATCTTTGTATATTGATACAAAATTAAGATTATATTTGGCCACATTGGTACTGATCTTTGCATATTGATACAAAATTAAGGGTAACGCTTCTTAAAGGTATTGTTCAT